>JASDQU010500337.1:31053-53751 GCA_032191745.1 Picea mariana
TGTCCACAACCAGGGGAATATCAAGTGGTTCTTATTACAACAACAACATAACATGCACCTATCATTCAACTAGCTAGATCTATCCTTCACAGCTATAGATCTGATCTAATACAATAATGTCGATAACAATATAACAACATCAGAGGTCAAAGCATCAATCACACACACAACAACAGATGTACGTTGTTCACTCTCTCTCTAGGGATACGTCCACATAATTGTGCTTATGATATATTAATATAAAGATTATAGTTCTGATCTGCACTCTTGGCCAGCAGATCGTCTCTCTCCGTCTCTCTTTCTCTCTCCCTTCCTGTGCACCCAGCTGCAATACTTGATCCTTGCACCCAACTGAAGATCTTACAATACCAGAAGGCTCTCTCTCTCAGCACTTCTCTCACCCATAATACAATATTATCCCAATGAACAATAATTGATAACAAGGTTCAACCATGGTACTGACCCAACCTAGGTCCTCTCGACCTTTATTTATACATTAGAATCCCTCACTAACAGCCTCAGGTCGAAACCTAGGTGTCAAAACCCTAATTACCAAAACCCTAGGTGTCTACAACCCTAGGTCAACTTGACCCATTCTTTCCAGGCTTCACTAGCCTGTCTTTCCTTCTTCATCTCGTGGTGCTCCAAGGCACCTATGCTATATTTTCCCACTTCCTAAGTCATCCTTGGTCCATATTCCTTGTTGATCTGTCATCGTCGATCTCCTCATCCAACGACTTGCTTTTCCACACTTCGTTCCATATTTTCTATTCTTTTGCTCACTTCGACCCAGTGACAGTCACTGTGTCTCCCGCAAAGCTTTCTTTTTACCTTTTCTTTCTCGTTCTTCACTTCCTTCCATAACCAAGGGCCAACAAGCCCCCAAAACTTACCTATGACTCATCCCGAGGTACTTGAGATATGATCCTCTTGTTTCAATTCGACTTTCGACTATGCAGTGCAGCCCTTGCTTTCTTCTTTATGCCTCCTTTCCATCCTTGTGCAGACTATCTTTTCTGTGTCTGGTACCCAGTTTCAACCTCAACTGGTACCTGGACCGTTGTCTTCTTGATTCTACTGAGAGCTGTGAGGCAACTAGTTGTCATAGTACAACTTCAGTCGAATCCCATTCACCAAGCCTTCCTTCCAGTCTCCTTTCAATGTCTTTAGTTGCGCAACTCCTCCTTGTGTAACATAGACAATCTCATATGGTCCAAGCCAATGCGTTATGAACTTCCCAGGGTGTTTGATAAACTTATTGTCATATACCAGTACTAAATCACCTTGCCTGGATATCTTCTTCTTGATGTGTTTGTCATGATAGGCCTTTTCTCCTTCCTTCTGAATTTGTTGATGGAAGCCTGCAATGAATCTGTCTTCTTCTAGTTAGACCAACTGTGCTAGCCTCTCATGAATAGCGCCACTATGATCCATGTCTATAAATGAAACAATTCTTAAGCTTGGTACCAAGTACTCCATTGGGACAACAACTTCAAGACCATAAACCAACTTGAAAGGGGTCTGCATTGTTAATTTCTTGCAAGTGGTTCTATAAGCCCAGAGTACTGCTGGTACTCTTAAATCCCAGTCATCTCTGTTCACACTGCAAATATTTTTCAATGATGTCTCCAAGATCTTGTTGAATTCTTCAACCGTTTCATTTGCTTGTGGATGATAAGGTGTACTATTTTGACGGTGGATTNAGGGTGTTTGATAAACTTATTGTCATATACCAGTACTAAATCACCTTGCCTGGATATCTTCTTCTTGATGTGTTTGTCATGATAGGCCTTTTCTCCTTCCTTCTGAATTTGTTGATGGAAGCCTGCAATGAATCTTTCTACTTCTAGTTAGACCAACTGTGCTAGCCTCTCATGAATAGCGCCAGTATGATCCATGTCTATAAATGAAACAATTCTTAAGCTTGGTACCAAGTACTCCATTGGGACAACAACTTCAAGACCATAAACCAACTTGAAAGGGGTCTGCATTGTTAATTTCTTGCAAGTGGTTCTATAAGCCCAGAGTACTGTTGGTACTCTTAAATCCCAGTCATCCCTGTTCACACTGCAAATATTTTTCAATGATGTCTCCAAGATCTTGTTGAATGCTTCAACCGTTTCGTTTGCTTGTGGATGATAAGGTGTACTCTTTTGATGGTGGATTGCAAATTCTTTAGTCAAGGCTTCAACTCTCTTATTGATGAAGTGTGTACCTTGATCCCTCATAAGGACCTTAGGGAATCCAAACCTAGTTATTATGTCATCAAATATAAAACCCGCAGCTGTAGTTGCACTATAGTTCTTGACTACTCTTGCTTCGGCCCATCTAGTCAGGTATTCTATCACAGTGATAATACACCTTTCTCCTGTGCACTTTCCTGGTGGGTTTATAGGTCCCATGAAGTCAATGGCCCATTTTTCAAATGCTTGTAGGGTCATCTGCACTGATAATGGAATCTCATCTCTCTGGGATGGTTTTCCAACTGTTTGGCATACATCGCATGATCTAGTATATTCTTTAGCATCTCTGTGTAATGTAGGCCACCAAAGGCCAGCTCGCAAAACCTTCTGCGCAGTTTCTTTTCCTACGTAATATCCTCCTGCAATGCCTTCATGATATTCTTCAAGGATCATAGGGTGTTCTGCCTCCATCACACATCTTCTTAGGATCTCATCAGGTCCCATTTTATATACCTAACCAACTATCAGTGAAAAATCTGCAGTGTGCACCACTAGCTGTTTCTTTTGTGGAATTGTGTACTCGGCTGGAGCCATTCCTGTTGACAAGAACTGGACTATGTCGGCGAAGTGGTCATCAATATTTCTAATGGCGAGCAGTTGTTCATCCAGTAGTGTATCCTCTAGACTGGTAGGTTCTTTGCCACGCTCCAACCTCGACAGGTGGTTTGGGCCCTTATTCATTCTTCCTGGGCTATGATCTCAAAATCATATTCTTGAAATAGGAGAAGCCATCTACATATTCTCCCCCCCAACACTGGCTTGTTGACTAGGTACTTCAATGTAGAGTGATCAGTAAACATTTTAAAGTGTCCTCCCAACAAGTAGTGGAAGAATTTATACAATGCATACACCATGGCTAGTCCCTCTCTCTCTGTAGTAGTGTAATTGATTTCAGTTGTGGATAACTTTCTGCTAGAAAATTCCAATGGATGATCAATGTCCCGTTATCCAGGTTGTGCTAGTACTGCTCCTAATGAAATAGAATATGCATCAAAATGCACATGAAATTCCTTTCTCCAATTGGGTAAGACTAGAATAGGCGCAGTGACCATCTTTTGTTTCAGTGTGTCAAAGATCTGCTGGCACTCGTCTTTCCAAACAAACTGATAGTCTTTCTTTAATAAATTCACCATTGGCGCAGTGATCTGAGCATATCCATTGATAAATTTCTTGTAATAGCCAGTGTGTCCTAGTGTAGTGCGCAGTTGTTTGACTAATGTAGGTGGTGGTAAATCAACTATAATTGCAATCTTGGATGGATCCACCAACAATCCTTGCTTGCATACAATATGACCTAATAATACTCCAAATGGTGATAAGAAGATGCACTTCTTCGAATTCAAAGAAATTTGGCACTGCCTACATTTATCCAGCATTAGCCTTAGACATTCAATATGATTTTTCAACAAACTAAAAACAGTCCAATCATCAAAGTATGCTTCTAAAAACTTATGCAAAAATTCTTTGAATGATTCAACCACCACCCTAGAAAATATGGATGGGGCATTCTTCAGTCCAAATGGAATTACTTTATATTGGTGGGATCCCCACTCTGTGGCAAACGTCGTCTTATGAAGGTCCTCCTTGGCGATGCAGATTTGATGGTATCCTGAAAACCCATCTGTAAAAGAATATAATTCTTGGCCTCCCACGTTATTCAACACTTCGTCTGTGAAAGATCTAGGGAAAGGATCATGNACGATTCAACCACCACCCTAGAAAATATGGATGGGGCATTCTTCAGTCCAAATGGAATTACTGTATATTGGTAGGATCCCCACTCTGTGGCAAACGTAGTCTTATGAAGGTCCTCCTTGGCGATGCAGATTTGATGGTATCCTGAAAACCCATCTGTAAAAGAATATAATTCTTGGCCTCCCACGTTATTCAACACTTCGTCTGTGAAAGATCTAGGGAAAGGATCATGTAGACAAGCATCATTCAACTTCCTGATAGCTATGCAAATCCTGATCTCACCTATCTTCTTATCTTTCACTACCATGGGGCTAATCCACTCCGACTCTTCGACAGGTTCAATAATCCCTGCTTCCAGCATTCTGTCGATCTCAATCTTCACGTTTTCCTTATATTTCGGGTTCAATCTATAGGGTATTTTCTTGAATGGCTTCACATCTGGTTTCAAATTTATTCTCATTTCTCCCATAGGTCCTTTGATTCCCTTCATATCGATGAACTTGGTCGAGAACAAGTCTTGATACTCATGCAATAATTCTGTGATTTTGTTAGTTGTAGCAGCGTCCCAGTAATCTCTGACATTGGCAAGCTTTGGTGTCTCCTCTATCCCGATATTGACTTTATTTATCTTTATCAGTTGTCCAATGAATGGCAGTTCAACTCTTGGTCCTTCCACATCTCTCTGACTTTTGTTTCTGCGATATTCACCTTCCTTGGATCATTGTCTTCATTGACATTAATGTTGTAGCAGGTCTGCAGTTTCTGGAGGGGCGCAGTCCATTCATCCTCTTCTTTGTCCAAAGGGAGGCCAGATGCCTCCTTAAATACTTCTTGTCTCACCATATGTAGTGCTTGATATATAGAAGGAAATTCATTGTCAAACAAAAAGGTGGTTATAAAATTCTAGATCATACCTTCCCATTCTAAAGTGACAAGGCATAGCTCTGCTTGAAGGTACCAGTTAATTAGGGTGGTATCCAGCGTATTGACGAATCTGTGTACCCATTGTTTTCTAGGAATGTCACTATGGGCCTCTTCGTAGCTTTGTACATGGTCCTTTGGGTAGCTTTGACCTGTGTAACGTGCTTCACAGCTTCCTACTTGTTCTAAAAACCGCACTGTCATCAAAGTTCGGCATTGTGTCCAGTCTGTAATATTTCTTTTATGTGTCCCCCACCATCTTGATGGTGTGGCTTTCATGGCCTCATCCATTGCCAGTAGCCTCTATTGTGTTGGTACACTTGTCTCAAATTCTGATAAGAAGTTTTCTAAGGGGTTCAACCCATCAAATGTGGGTAGATTACTCATTATGTGCCAATCCAATGGACTTCTCTGGTTAGCCTAGAACATATTCTTGTAGATACTTCGTACATCTGGTTCTGCCAGTTCTCCAACACTTCTTCTGAGTCAGATGAACATGTGTTGTCACTTTGCCAACTCAGATTCCTATCAGCTATAGGGTTGATATAATCCTATTGTTTGGATGTTAATTTGTAGATGTTTTCTAGTTCAAATGCATGGTCCTCTTCTCTGATAGGTTTTGTGTATCGTGGAACCTCATCTGGATATAAAGGTGCAATGAACCTAAGGCCAACTTTCTCAAATGTCATGCCTCTTTTCTTTAGATCAACAACAGTGGAATTGTCGAAGGCCTAATCAATTCCTAACAATGCAGGGTAAGGGCAACTATCATCAACAATTTCAATTACGTCAAAATATGCAAAGGTTCTTACAACATCAATGTCCACTGGGACATGCTCTAATCATCTAAATGGGCTGACAGCTTGTTGATTAGCCATGCAAAGCCTGATAGGGGAATATATCATCTTGGKTTTTTCCATCAGTTCCCAAGTCTACTTCATCATGACATTGACCTCTGACCCTAAGTCGAGAACCACATAGTCTATCTCATACTCTCCTATCTGAGCATTCAAGTGTAATTCTTTATTTGTCCTTCTCCTTTTTCCAATTTGGTGCACTGCTCTATTTAGTAAGGGGTCTATTTTTCCTAGTTCATATTGCTTGATTAAATCTTGTAATTCTTGCATAGCGCCTTTATCTTGAATCAACTTAACATAAGTGTACAATAATTCCATGAGTTTTCTTACCTCTTTCCCTTCTGTTGGCGATGTAGACGGATCAAACGCCTGAGGCATGCCATATTCTTTGATTTCTGGTTGTCTCTTTAATAAATATCCTTGATCTCCTTTGAACTCTTTTCTTGCCTCCTCGAATATCTGTCTTTCTTTCTTAGCATCGAACGTTGGGGCCTTTTTTGTAGCTTTCCTGACTCCGTGGTCATTTTCAGTCTTTCCTTGGGCTGCTCTATCTTCTCCTGTAGCAGTGCCTCCTCAAGTGATAACAACGACTCTAGGTTCTGCTCTGTAAGGTTCAACATATATCAATTGTACTTGTGGATTCTGTTGGGTTGCTATTCTTTCTTGAAGTTTAGCCAGCAGCACAAGGCATTCCTCTATGACATGCTCAAAGGAGTTACACTAACTACAGGTTGTGCAGGGATTTTGATAATCCCTTTTCTAAATGTCCTGGATGCACACATTTGTAACAGATTATTTGTCCTCGGCCTCAATCCATACCTCTTCCTCGTCCTCTTCATCTGTAGCCACCACGAGAAGTGAAATTTCCTCTCCTCGAAGAGTTATACTACGGAGTGTTCCCCTCTTGTTGTACCTCGCCTTCAATATTGTATATGACTCTCGACCTTTCATGCATGAGATCATAAGATCTACAATCCCTATCATCATTCCCCATAGATTTACAGAATGTACAATACAAGTTTGTGGGTGTCTGGACATACTTCTGCATGTAGTAGCACTCACCTGGGCGATGCATATTTCTTCATACATCGCACCAGGGTAGGTTAACTTTCTTTAAGGGGTTCAGTGCCCCTGATGCCAAGTAATCATGAAATAAGGGATAGTTTTCCTCATCATGGCCTTCAGATATGCATCTTACACACCAGATATCTTCCCTTTTGTCTTTTCCCTTATCTTTTTTCATATCCTCAACCTGCAAAGACAAACTAGTTAGCTGGCTCATGATCTGGCTAATGCCTGAGCTAGATTCTCCCATCGGTGTTGATTCAAGCTTCATGGAGATATCCAAATGTTCTACCTGAGATGCAATATTCTGCTACATCAGAGGGATTCTTATGTGTGGTAACAACGCAGTGATGAACCATTCTTTGTTCTATTCATCGGGGATCTGGAAAGTTAATCGTTCTGTCAAGGTCTTGAATCTTTAGTCGAACTCCCAAACAAGTTCTGCTACCTTTTGTTTAATCTCTTTTAGTTCCATAATACATTTTGACTCCAAATTAGGTTTCTTAAACTCTTCAATCAATGAATTATTGATTGCATTCAGGGGCTTAGGTTGTGCTAGTCCTTGGACAAGTTTCATGTACCAGCTCAGTGCACAGTCCCTTAGCGTAGTGTTGAATTGGGTTCTCTGGATGGCTTCATCGGTGATGCTTTTAATATTCCATATGACCTCACACAGAAACCAATGCTGATCTGGATCTTCAGATCCATCTCCTCTAAAGATAGGGAGTCTCATTTCATCTTCCATAAAGCTAACTAGGGTTCTTGTCTGAGTAGATGTTGAGCTACTAGTAAAAGTAATCTGAAGACTCTGGTGGTTCTGACTATTCTGATTGCTAAGTATTGTTGGGACAACAGGAGGATTAACATTACTTAATCCAGTACTTCACACAGTTCCTGAGGTTTTTGGCTTGCTTTGGCGTAGTTCTTCAGCTTCCCCTTCTTCTGTTCTGGTGGGCTCTGGATTCTCTTCGTCAGTTATATCTACCTCTTGTCCACTATAGAAACATTCTTCTCCATAGTTTTGCTTAAACAAGTTCTCAAGGTAAACTCCTCGGAATACTTCCCACCGTGCATATGTCCTGCTTCTATGTCACTGTTGTTATCCAAGATCTTGAACATTAGCCTTTTCAGGTCCAATCAATATACTGTATATTCAAGATGTAGTTTTCATGCAAGAGAATCTTGATTCTTAGCTTCAGGAAGTGAAATTTGTTTCCTCTGGGTCCTTTGAAAAAGTATCTCTCGGCTTGGCTATATGATTATGTTCTGTCAACAACAAACTCGGTGATATACCCTCCGATGGTACTATCAAACCAATGATCCACTGCTCTGGAAATAGTGTTGTCGACTCTCTTAACCTTCTGGATCAATGCTGGTGTCCAAACCATAGGAGGTCTAGATATGATTTCAAACTGTGTGTCAGCTAACCTAGCCAACCACTTGTGTAGCTCCTRATGGATTCCTCCAAAGAATATCTCGTGAATGTTAGTGAAGATGTATCTTTGTASCCAATCTTCAGTGCTTATTTTAGGGTTCTTGTTCTGGGCTTCAACGAAGTCCTTGTCTTGATCCTCTATCCACTTCTGAATCTCTATCTTTGACGGGAACCACTTTTACATTCCYTTAAAAAGATTCATGTCCCGACAATGGAACCATTTGTTGGCACAGGGGCAGACCCAAGGTTCAKCTCCAAGAGTGCACCAACAAGTCCTAGCTACTAGGATTTTTAGTAGCACCTGTGAAGAAGATGCAGTCTCACCYGAAGCAGCTATGAGGGGGTTGCAGGACAGAGATGTCTACAACCAGGGGAATATCAAGTGGTTCTTATTACAACAACAACATAACATGCATCTATCATTCAAATAGCTAGATCTATCGTTCACAGATATAGATCTGATCTAATACAATAATGCAGATAACAATATAACAACATCAGATCTCAAAGCATCAATCAAACACACAACAACAGATGTACGTGGTTCACCCTCTCTCTAGGGATACGTCCACAGAACTATGCTTATGATATATTAAGATAAAGCTTACAGTTCTGATCTGCACTCTTGGACAACAGATCCTCTCTCTCCATCTCTCTTTCTCTCTCCCTTCCTACGCACCCAGATACAGGACTTGATCTTCACACCCAACTGAAGATCTTACAATACCAGAAGGCTCTCTCTCTCTCATCACATCTCTCACCCATAATACAATATTCTCCCAATGAACAATAATCGATAACAAGGCTCAACCACGGTACTGGCCTGACCTAGGTCCTCTCAACCTTTATTTATACATTACAATCCCTCACTGACAGCCTCAGTTCGAAACCTAGGTGTCAAAACCATAATTACCAAAACCTTAGGTGTCTACAACCCTAGGTCAACTTGACCCATTCTTTCTGGGCTTCACCAGCCTGTCTTTCCTTCTTCATCTCGCGGTGCTCCAAGGCATCTAATGCTGGATTTTTCCACTTCCTGAGTCATCCTCAGTCCATCTTCCTTGCTGATCTATCATCCTCGATCTCCTCATCCAACTGCTTACTTTTCCTCACTTCGCTTCATCTTTTCTGTTCTTTTTCTCACTTCGACCTAGTGACAGTCACTGTGCCTCCCACGAAGCTCGATTTTTACCTTTTCTTCCTCGTTCTTTGTTTCCTTCCATAACCAAGGGCCAACACTATATTTGTACCGCATTGGGATCAGAACGAATGCCCTGGGTTAGGTGCTCACTATATTATGTGATTTTCCCAAGATGTGATGGAGATCATTTGAGCATGTAAAATATTTCAGTACAATCACCATGCTGGAAATCTTACTGATATATATATTATCACATAAATCTGCATTGTATTGATCTGTGGCTATGTTTTGTCATCTTGTAGCTCCATTGTGTATTTTTTCATGGCTATTATCAATTCATGTCATGGAGGTATGGATCCACATTTTATCTCTAGTGTCCATATCCTTAGTTAGTATTCTCATGGATCCGCAGTGTATTATTCGGTGACTATGCTTTGAGTGATCTTGTATTCTGAGCATAGGTATGCATGCCTTGGAAATGGGACATATTTGTATATTGACTAATGATTGTTTGAAACTTCTACCAGGTTCTCCTACTCCAACACCCTTGCATTCAAGAATTTCTAAAGTGTTTCGACCATCAGTTTCTCTTCTGACCTCACACTTTAGGGGGTATTTGTTACACACCAAAATGTCACACTTGAGTTTCACACCCTAAGTGTCGCAAGTGATGTATGTACCTTGTTAAATGTCACATGCAATGACGTAAGTGTCGTATGCACCTTAACAAGTGTCACATTCACTTTTCTAAGTGTCACAACCCCTTGACACTATGAAAGACATTTTCCATGACCCCTAAGTCATATTGGAGGAAGAAGCCCATCATTTCAAGGCCAAAAACATACCTTTTTCTTAGAAAATCAACCATTTTTGGGGAATTTATGAAGGGTGGAACCCACATGGACATGTTGGGGGAGTGCTACTTCATGGGGTGGTGCCCCCTTTTCCATTTTATGGAAGCACTACTTTATAGGATGACGCCCTGTGTTCAAATATTGGGGAGCGCCAATCTTGTTAGAGGAAATCAAGGGATCCTCTACCTTTTTCTAAGGGTCGGATCTCTTGGGATGAGGTTTGTTGTGTTCGACCCCTATCCTATGGATTCATATTAGGATCTTATCCCAACCTTAAGGATCCATATCCTCAACCATATCCTTCATTTTCTCATGGATGTTGTGCCTCTCAAACCTATATATTGAAGGTATTTCCAAGGTGAAGGGGGGAACAATAGAGGTATCAAACCTATGATTTTGGAGGAAACATCAACATTTTGATTTCAAGATTCATGCAAGGGATGGATGAGGAGAGGTTGGATAATATTGTTTCATCATCAAGCATTCTTTGTAAGTGCCTTCTTTGGCTTTTCAATTAATATTAACTTGGCATATTCCCTTCAAGTTCACGTGTTCTACATTTTCTTGTCTGTTGTCGTTTCAGTATTCATAGATAGATATTCTTTGTGTAATCATCTATATTAGGAGGAATACTTCCTTTTCTAGTCTTTTTACGACTTTGGTTCTATTAAGGAGCTTGTATATCAAGTTGAGGGATTGGAGTAGTGAGGACGAACATCGCAATCAGGTACGCCACATTCTTCTTCTCTCTTTCTTGATTGATTGAGTTAGATCTATAGGAAAAGTAGTAACCCCTTTTTCAATTTTATATTTGGACAAAAAATAGGAGTCTTGGTCCAAATGGGAGCTTATCCTGTCTACAGGGTAATATTTCTCATAACAAACACCAATCTCCTCAGTTGAGCACCAACTCAACAAGATATTATGTAGGCACCAACCTACTGGAGACACCAATATCCTCAATGAGCACCAACTTAGTAAGACCTATATAGACACCAATCTAATATATTCATACATAGATTTATTATGTATTCACATGCATGTTTCATACTTCATGCATTTCACAACATCATCATACCCTTAACTTTCATGTTCCAACACCTCTCCTTGATTCATACCCTAGACATAACTTCAAACCCTAGTCATATTTATCATTCATGCCCTAGTAAACCTCATAGAATCATTCCAAGAATATAATTCCAGATTGCAATATCAAAAACTCAAAACATATCACTTTGTAGCATCATAGACCTCAATCCTTCATAGTGCACCCTTAAAACTAAAACAAATCCTCTTGTGCACCTTTAGTCCCCAAAAATACTCCCCATCTCCTCTTACACACCTTAAATATTTTATGCACACCTCAAACTTGATATTCTTGCTTGGATTATCTTCAAATTCACAAATATATCATGTATTTATAGTGTTTTTGTGCCCACTTTTAGGGCTGACCTGTAAAGACTGGTTGTACTGACTTGAACTTTCTAGTTGGGTTGCCTGACAAAAAAATTCATATCTCCTCATTCCTAAGGAGTTAGAGGGAGTGACATATACTTTTGGAAAGGTCTTGGAATAGGGTTTCCAACCATATAACCTATGTTCCCATTTCAGCTAGGTATTTAGAGTAAACATGCCTTCAAATATGGAGTATCCAAATTGAGCATAAAAAATCCAAAAACAATATTTCCAACAATCTCTATCTTGCAATATTTATATTTGGACATTTATAGGCTCTCCCTGTCTTTGACATTAATGAAAAGAATATTTCCAATATGTTATAAATTTAAAATTAAAAATAAAATAAAAGTATATAAATGATAAATCAAAATTCAAGTAAGCTTGATCTCTACCCCCTCACTATGAGGTCATCACTCAAGTCCTAATGCACTGAATGCATATCCAAATAAATTAATTAGTTGAATATCCCAATACAATAAATTCATAAACCTGAAAAGGGAATTGCACACACAAAAAAAATGAATATCAAAATGAAAGATAGGGGTGGAAATAAATAGTGTCAAGGAAAGGGTAACTCAATGCACTAAGCACTCCCTCTACAAAGGCACTCATGGAGATGAACATCATGTGTAGCCTTACATGTCAATGGCACCACGACCATAAAGTAAACCCCAAGTCATACCACTCCCTCACACTTAAAATTTTATGGGTTTCTTGGGAAATACTACTCTACTTGGGTACTAGCATACCTAATAGGGTTCTATGATGGTCCTGTCATACTTATACTTGGAAAATTGCAGAAGTCATAAGCTAGTGTGAAGTTTGAAGAAGACACTTAATGTGAACTACTTATGTGGATTTTACATTAAAAAATGTAACTCACTTTTTATGAGTATAATTACTCTTGTATCAATTATGGTTGGTCTCACTTGATTCACTCAACCCATGCTTGATGATGCACCCTTTGATAGGGTCCTTTGAAATACATTGACGACTCTTCCCCTGCACTTCATTGTTATAGCTTCAATTTCTACCATTAAAGAATTGATTCTCTTATTGGCCTAGTCCCTATCCTATTTGTAGACAACTCTTTCCCATACCTCCTTGATATCTTCTAAAAAATATAATTTTGGGAGTTGTACATGCCTTGACAGTTATGCAACACACGTATATGTGGGTTTCCCAAAGGAGAGTCACGTACATGCTAATCAAAATCCAAGTAAGCTTGATCTCTACCCCCTCACTATGAGGTCATCACTCAAGTCCTAATGCACTGAATGCATATCCAAATAAATTAATTAGTTGAATATCCCAATACAATAAATTCATAAACCTGAAAAGGGGATTGCACACAAAAAAAAATTGAATATCAAAATGAAAGATAGGGGTGGAAATAAATAGTTTCAAGGAAAGGGTAACTCAATTCACTAAGCACTCCCTCTACAAAGGCACTCATGGAGATGAACATCACGTGTAGCCTTACATGTCAATGGCACCACGACCATGAAGTAAACCCCAAGTCATACCACTCCCTCACACTTAAAAGTTTATGGGTTTCTTGGGAAATACTACTCTACTTGGGTACTAGCATACCTAATAGGGTTCTATGATGGTCCTCTCATACTTATACTTGGAAAATTGCAAAAGTCATAAGCTAGTGTGAAGTTTGAAGAAGATACTTAATGTGAACTACTTATGTGGATTTTACATTAAAATGTAACTCACTTTTTATGAGTATAATTACTCTTGTATCAATTATGTTGGTCTCACTTGATTCACTCAACCCATGCTTGATGTTGCACCCTTTGACAGGGTCCTTTGAAATACATTAACGATTCTTCCCCTGCACTTCATTGTTATAGCATCAATTTCTACCATTAAAGAATTGATTATTTTATTGGCCTAGTCCCTATCCTATTTGTAGACAACTCTTCCCCATACCTCCTTGATATCTTCTAAAAAATATAATTTTGGGAGTTGTACGTGCCTTGGCAGTTATGCAGCACACGTATATGTGGGTTTCCCAAAGGAGAGTCACGTACATGCTAATAAATGATATATATATATATATATATATATATATATATATATATTCCTAATTAAATGTTTAATTAAAAGTTTGGTTATTTTCCTAACTCCTTTTACCCGTACTGAACTGTCTCTAACCAACTAGAGATGGCATAAATAAATCATTTGGTCCAAGTAGAAAGGTAATGATTCATTGCACATCAAAGTGAACATCAAATTGGCTACACTTTCTATGTTTGTAAGCCCATATACATTCCAACCTTTGTTGGTTATTGACTTGGAAACCCTTGTTTCCAGCCTTCTCTGATCACCATCCAATCCGACTAAGAGTCTCCCCTATATTCTCTTTGAGTTTGTTAGATAGCATGTAGTCAAAACCAACCTTTATGTCAGGAGATTGGGTGGAGGGACCTAGAGTCTCTTTAGAAAGGGAAACATTGCATAGGACATGTATATAGTATATATACCTAATTGTTGAATATCAATAAGAAACTCATTCCATTGAAAAAAAATGTATTTGTAATGTTTAACTTGCAATTATTTCATATATGCTTTGCATAACACTAATTTTTTTGAAGATTCTATTATATTTAATTGGATTAACGAGTATTTATTAGTATAAATACCTCTCTACATAGGATTGTATGTTTGAGGTTCTTGCAGGTTGTAGAGGAACTATCAAAAAAGGGTGACGAGATTCCAGGATTTGGGAACAACATCAAACATAGGATTCCTTGTCAGTTTAGCCTTCTTCTCCTCTAGATATTTAGTTATTTAAATTTAATTTAGTCATAATATATTTTTTCTATGTTCTTTATGGAATTTGATTTCTTTATGGTCATAGATTTGTTGCAATAAGCCAACTATTGTAGGAGATTTCCTCCCAAAATAATTCATGGAGAAGATTGGATCCTTTATTATGAGCATTGGACCTTGTGATTACTTGGCATGCCTCTTGACACCCTCCAACACACGTGGTACCTTGGACGTTGCACTATGGAGCTAGGACATTGTATCATGGAGATTATATGTCACTTAGAGATAAAGGGTCCCCCCCACCATGGATGTTGTGCCCCTTTGAGGAGGTTGATATTGAGCTTGATGATGTGGCCTTTGATGATGATGGCGCACTTATTTGGACATGGCCTTTGAATAAATCATGAAACTTCTTGGAGGGATGATCTATGGATGCTTTTTCAAGTTTTGATGGATTATTTCATGGTTAGGGTTTCATGGGAGAGCATTGATTTACCTAGTATGTGTTCTTTATAAGTCTTTGTGGATTTATTTATTGATGTATGAAGTATTAATATGTTTATAAAAGTGGTGATAGCACATGTTTCCTTTGTATATTTCTCGAATATATCTTATCTTGTAAACCACATGAAGGTTTGTAGTGAACTATAGTCCCTTGATATCATTTGTTTAGGGCATGCTAAAGGACATAGGACAATTTTCTAGGGTTTGTAGTGGACTAATAGGATATCCTTCTAAGGGTTGTATTGGACTACCCTAGGGTTTATCCCAAGTCCATCTTGATAAAAAAATTGTGAAAAGGCATAGAACGATTTCTAGGGTTTGTAGTGGACTACCCTACTTGTCATTATATAGGTTAAATTCCTAAGGTTTTTAGTGGACTACTGTAGGGTTTATCCAAATCTTGTATTTCACCTTTGACCTCCAAGGAAGTTCATATTTTGAATCCGTATGCCCAATAGGAATAAATGGCATTAGTATTAACTCCCTATATCTAGTATTAGAACCTAAATTATCCCTTCTCCTTCAAATTAAGGTTTTTTGGAAATTTTATTTCAATTTCCAGCCATCATTAAGCTTGACGTGTAGGGTTTGATTAGAATATTTCATCTAAAAGTGCATCTTGTCATCATTTATTGAATTGATGATTTATTTTTCAGCCCTATAGGGTTTAATGTCTTGCATATTGAAATTTTTTATATTGTCTAATCATTTCATCAATTAATTGTTTACAAAACCCTAGTTTAACTTTTATTTTCAACCCTATTTTGTTGCATGTTTAACTTGTTCAAAGGGATGACTTAATGTTGTTGTTATAACTTGGTATATTGTTGAAGATCATTATCTTTTACACAAGTCTTGCAATAGCCATAGTTTTTTCTTTGATTTATAGTGTTTTGGGTACCTTCTTGACCTATTTCAACTTGCTATTGGATATCTCACATATACAAATATGGAAATTGTGTCTTTGAACCACATTATTCTTACCTTGAAAAACTTGATCTAGTGGTGGTATGCTTGAGTAGCTAATGTAGGAGGTTGTAGAATTTATCTTATTATGTCATTGGATTCCTTGAAGTTACTAGGGAAGCCCCCCTTTTGTTGGATTTCATCCTTCACTAAAATAGGGAAGTGATTGCTATGGTGACATGTTAGGATATTTAGACACTTAGAAGTTAGTAAGATCAACTTGGTATAATGTGTTATTAGGTTAAAGTGTGTTTCTTAGGTTGTTTCTTTAGTATGTATTAGTAGTTAGGTAATCCAATGGTCGTGATATGTTCCCTACATAGAGTGATTTGACAACTCATATTCTCTTCAATCTTAACAACTACATTGATCCATAACTTAACACTTCATTGGTCCATGATATCTATTTAAAGATTTGTTGTGAACTATACAAAAACCACCCATTATTTTTAATTTCTTGAATAAATAATAATGGGTCCCTTTTAAATTTTTGGTTTGTTATGCTTTGATTTGATTTTTTATTTTCTATTTAGTATCTTAACTGGTCTATTCTTGGTCCAATAAAAACCTCCTAATAAAACCCATTAAATAAAAAATAATTAAAGAGTAAATTCTAGTCTTGAAGTTTCCTAGTGGCTTGGTGGAATGTTGATCCAGTGGTTGGGACCATCTTCTTTTCAATACCTTACTTTAATATTCTCAATCCTCAGTGGTCTAGTGCCTTGATTATTCAGTTGGACCGGATCAGGTTTTGATTTTCATTCTAACCTTTTAAAATAATCTCCTGATCTCCCAATTTATTGATATAATCCCAATGAGTTGGTGAATGTATTAGAACAAACTAGGATTCTCCACACATTATGTTATGTTCAAAATAAGGATCTCAATCTACCAATGCTCCAATGGTGTGGTAATAAAAATATTAATGTCCAATAACGAAAATGTTTATCGTAATTAAATGGGCTTCGGTCTTATTATTGTTTTAAAAGGTTAAAGGAGTAAAATATATATCCAATGAGCCGACACCAAATTATGGATGTTGCCTCACATTTTTCAAAAACTAAATTGTATTTTCTCCATTTAATATCTTTGACGTTTGCAGTTAATGTGAATTAAAAGAATTTATTGAAACATTGGGAGATGAATTAAGATCCAATAAACGACATGAATTCACACAAAACATTGCCTTCCAGTTTGTTATCAGTTCACATAAAATCTCTATGTTTGATAAGTAATTTCAACTACATAAGTTCAGTGGTCTTAAGAAATAAATCTCTCTCAATTTCTCCTTTTGATTAGTCTTGTTGTTTATATAATTGATGAAATTAGTAAAACAAAGTCTATCTATTTTCAAAATTTTACCCTGGATTTCTTTTTGTAGGTACTCTCGATGACAAGATGACCAAGAAGGGAAAAACAAAACAATAGAAGGATGAGGAGTAAGATATTGAAAAGAACCTGAATTGGACAGTCTTCTCAGATAATTCTTTCAAAACAAGAGCCACCAACAACATGGAAAGGAGTGATATATACAAGTTCATTGAAGATGGAGACTTTGCAGATGAGTATGAGTCTAACGATCATGACTTGGTTGATATCAAGAAATATTGCCTACATAATATATCTACAAGACCAACAATTCTACCCTACTATGACATGGTATGGTGGAACATTTCTCACACTGATATTTCTACTTATATTGTTGTGAATTCTACTCAGAAGATTGTTGGTCCATTCATACTAGAAGATATCTCCAACATGTATAAATTAGGGTCACCCAAAATCTATTTAGATGATAAATTTATTAATAGTTTCATTGAGAAGGAGGTTGAAAAGGAAGAAATGCAAATGGGTGACTTAATAAGATAATGGTGGTATGACTCCAATTCTTTCAAAATTATAAAAAAACACGATATAATTTGTTCCAAGATTGAAGAAACCACCCATGCTAGTAGAAATCATGCTCTGTCGCCTCTATGGTGAAAAACATTATTTTAATTTTAATTGGGCTGGGTTCCCCTTATCTATCAAGTTCTGAAAGGAGAAATATTCAAATGGCTCACATAATCTCTGTTAATATCAGGCTAGAAGTGAAAAAATCACAAGAATCACCTCCAGTGTATTTCCCTGGGTTCTTTATGTTAGGTCATTTAATAGATGTTGTATGTGCAATCACCCCATTTCCTTTATTGGGATAGAATTGGTCCCCTTCCGAAGAGGCTATTCACACACATTGTTCTAAATTGTGGGTAGTAAACTATAGGATTTTGTTTATGAAATTTGCAACCACTTTATGGTCTCCCTTCACATGATTATGAAAAACCAACCAACCCCTAGTTTCATTTAAAAAGTTGTCATTACTATTGAATAAATTTATGAATACTTTTCATACATAAGGATTTATGGATGTGAAGACGCACCACATATTTTACTAAGTTATGTTCCAAATAGATTGGTGCTCAAAGAAATTGCATATCAAACTGTTGGTGTTGGAATTGTTGCCTCTCTATCAAAGAGTTAGAAAAAACAATGGCCATCTTTCCCAATTCCATTGGAAATTTACTCTCTTTTGAATGCAAAACATGCTCTGAAGAAGTAGAACAAATGGAAGGAATCTGATTAGCACATGGAAATTTCAAAAGACATGACTCAATGGGTCTTCTCAAGAAACACTACAACATGATAAATAATGTCAAACAATATAATCATGAGGATGACCCATTTGATATCATTTTCTAGAGAGCTTTGAATTACCAAGAAGTATCTCAATGAATTCATGAGTTTAGGAGTAGTCCCAAAATGTAAGAATTTTTTGATTGGAAATTCAATAGAAAGAAGGCATCTTTAAAGGAGAAAGGTGAAAAACAGGGTAGTATCCAAATAAATGTTGATGAAGAGGAATATGCACAGTCTGAATCCGAGACAAAGAAAGATCAAAATACTTGTACCAATGACATACAAGTGGACAATCAATATCAACAGGACAATGTAACATGAAAATAGGACTAGGACAAAGCAACAACACAGGCCCTTGTGAAAACTGCTAAAGTAAATATTGAAATAAGTACTAATATAGGTACTGAGAACACCACATCAACATTTGTCACAACCGTCTCTTATATTGACACTACCCCCATCACTTCCATATCAAGTAGACTAATATCTACAACTTTTGACTTTGATAGTATAAAACCAATTCATGAAACTATTATGTCACTGAATACCTACACCTTCATGACACAACAAAGACAATCATGAAAAGGAAAACCAAGAAAATAAAGATTTCACAGCATGAGGAGACCACGCAAGAAATAGTGCAGCTTTGGAATGTTGCGCAACTAAATGAAGAAGAAATTGTTGAAGAAGTTGTTGATGCCTTAGGGAAATTTGTTGATGCAAATAAATGGTCAGTGAGCAGGATTTCTACTCAACTAAGAAAAGAGAAGAAATAGATATTGGAATTGCAAGAATAATTGAGTTCTCGGGGGACTACCATGTCAAAATAACATCGGGCTCAAATTAATCATCTAATACAAGAGATCAAGGTATCTCTTGATACCATTGGACAACTTAGGGATAAAACATGTGATATTAAATCAGAACATTGTAGGAAACTAGTTGTTCTTCTAGAAGAGAAGGAAGAGATGAATAAGAACCATGAAAATCAAGTTGATATTTTGGTAGCCCAATTCAATGAATTGAAATTCAAAAGAATTTAGAATCGTGAATATATAAGCAGTGGATATGAGTAACAAATTGGACTCTCTTAAAGAGTTGTTATATGCCAAGCTAAACGAAATCAAGGGAAAACATGAGCATCTACTAAAATACAATATAGAATATTAAACATAGTCTGACAAATAAAAATTTTCTCAGAGATCCTTTGATTAATTGAGGGCATGGGAAACAAAAGGGATCAATTTACCTAAATATTTCTCTATAATGACGAAGGAAGAAAAAATACAAATACATGCTTCACTGGATTCTTGGCATATTAATTGTATGTTTTCACATTATTTGATCAAGGAAACCAAAAAGAGTTGTTCAGATACTTGGGATCTAGATTTAGACATCATTGAAGATCACAAGATTCCACATGTATAGTCTCTTGGTCAGTCAATACCCCTATCAAATTGTCTTGCATATTTGAACCAACAGAAAAGCTCACGAGCAGATGGGATTGCACAACTGAATTTCTAGAACATGGAAGCCATCAAGGAGTTTATCACCAGACCAACAAAACTCTATTAGTCCAATGATACTTTCCTGTCAAAGTTTAAATCATAACTTAAATAAATCGCCAAAATACCCTATCAGTGTAAGTTGAATGAAGATATTCCCCATCCACCTTTGGTTTTACCGATGTTAGAAAAATTTACCCAATGGCAATCTCACATTTGAGAATAGGAGAGAAAAGTCAACAAGGAAAATACAACTCACAAGGAGGATATCTCTCTATGATATCATTTAGAAAATTAAGTTGACACATGTACAAGTCAGTTGAAGAAAAAGAGGAATATGTCCTCAATTTCACGATCTTTAATTTTTATTTATTGTAATTTGACAAATGGGGAAGGGGTTGGAGACGAAAGAGTCTGACTTTTATTTTTATCAATTTGAATTAAATTTTGAAGACCTTATCTTTTGATGAATTCATTTATGAGTAATGTGAAGTTTTGATAATTGCATTTCAATTAATTATTGGAAAATTTGTTTTCTTTAAGTTTCATGTGAATTCTTTCCATAATTTTGTGAATTCATCAAATGATTGTATATCAAATAAGGAGATACATTAGTTAACATTAAGATTATTTTTATGATTATTTGATTTGATTTGCTTGAAGAATTATTTCTAAGAAATTATCAATTATCATTCTATTATTTTATTTGATGTTCTTGTTTTATTGCTAAAAATGATAGTTATCAGGAGAACTATCTGTATGATGAGATTATTTCTTACATGATATAGATGAATAACTATTTTTTTATAAATTAGTTTATGAGACTGTTATTTCTCATTACTGTGCTTTAAAAGGAATTCAAACTCTTCCATAACTATCATTATAAGTGTAGATATAAATGTTTTCATATATTTCTAGCAGAAATGGTTATTGTTCATAAATATTCTTTGGATAAAGAATTCCTTCTAAGTCTATAGAATCATTCATTTTATCTACATGTGTAATTAGTCCCTTCTCTCAATTGAGATAGGATCAATAGATGTGTTTTTATTTTTTGCAAATATAGGATAAGTTAGATTAGAGCTTAATTGATCAAGTCTCTTTTTCTGAAGAGAAAGTATCTTGAGTGGAAAACCAAACCCACATATCATTTGGAAACTACCATCCCAAAAAAATGAGTCTAATTGGAGCTTGTGATCGGGTAGTTAGCCCCTGTTATAGGAAGCAATGTTTTCACCTATCAACAATTGGTGCTAGAAGGAGGGTCGAGTGGCATGCATGGATGTTATAACATCTCACGATGCCAATTCATCACATTCATCTTGTACCAAATCACCCCGAAGAGGATCCTCAAGTCTACCAGTGGGATTTCTTCTCTTAACGAAAGCTTGGTGTCCAATTCACTTGAAATTATCGAAAACCCACAAGAGGTAGAATCCCAATATAACCTTGTTTCATCATCCTAGACTAAGCTGGTTGATTATTCTATTTATAAATAAATCTCTATAATAAATCTATAGTTGTAGGTATCTGGGGTTTTAACCATAATACATAGTAAAGAAATTGGCCAACCTCCTATCGAATTTACAATCCCTTAAAGAGGTATATATTCAAGGAAAGACAAAGATAGTGATATAATTTTCATATATGTACCTAATCCTTTGGCACAAATTTTTATATATATTGATGGGACCAGACGATCCTAATGATTTATTGATCAATTTCCCAATATATCTTGGTTCGGGTAACCCCCCATATCCACCGTAGAGTCCTTCTCACACTCTTGTTGGTCCTCAACCACATTCTCCACAAGGAAGTCCTAGACAATCCCCTTTGAGAAGTCTAGCATAGCCACAAAGGAGAAGAATGGTTGGAGTACCAAGGATATTGTGGCTTTCCCCAAGAGTTGTTGGATTTCCTAGTAACACTCATGATCTTCCCAAACACCATGAGAAATTCCTTCCCAAATTTGATCCCGATAATAGGGAATCTACTAAAGATCATGTTAGTAAATTCATGCTAGAATTAATCCTAATGGATGTGAAACATGATGATGTTATATGTCGATTTTTCCAATTCACATTTGAAGGAAAATATTCCACGTGGTATTATGCACTACCACAAGGAATAATCACAGGCCTTAATGATTTCAAAATTGCGTTCACGAAAAACATTGGTGAGGAAAAGACCCTAACAACTTTGGTCTTAGAACTATCAAGGATCAAAATGGCTTTGAAAGAAAAAAAAACAAATATTTTAATCAAAGATTCTTGACGTTATTGAATAAAATCTTGAAGGATTATAGGCCTGTGGATAGTGTAATTATTGAATTTTATACTACATCCTTGCCATCTTCCATTGTCATTTTTGTTAAAAGAGCCAGTAAAAAAACTTTAGGAGAAACCTTTGAGGAAACACTAGATGTGGAAAAGGAAATGATGTGATATGATGTTAATTTTCTCATGGAATATTGGGGGCAGGGGGGGGTTTGGAAGCTAGGAGAAGAGGTTATCCATATGTTGATAGGTTGGTACATTTTTTCTTACATCATTTAGGATCAAAAGGATTGGTATATGTGGAGCCAATCACTCTTA
>JASDQU010500338.1:24302-41813 GCA_032191745.1 Picea mariana
TTTTTCTATCTTTTCATTGATATATCACAATAGTTTTTTTTAACTTTTCATTCTTTTAGAATTATGAGTGTTGACTATATCTAAAATGTGGATTTTTCTATCATTTTCTCAAATACTTTTTAATCATTTTTTGATATGACATCATTTTATGATTGTTTTCTCTATTAATTTTGCATCAAAATTTTATGGTTTGAGTTTAAAACTAGAGATTAAGTATTAAAAATGACTTTGTCCACTAATTTTTTAGCCAAGTGCAACCAAATAAAGACCGCTACACACCCTAAAATCCTTTGATCTTTCCCAATTTAATTAGATTTTATGCATTTCCCTAAATAATTGCAATTTTTTCAATGGCCTCCTCTCTCCATAGTTGCAGGGATAGGTTTGGTATTTTCATCCACACTTGAACCTAAGAGATAGTCATTGTTGCTTGATTGAATTTTAGAACCAAGGAGTTAATGGTATTCTTTTATAATCATTGTTTGTTTTTTGTTACTCTCTTCCTATCTCCGCGATGTTCAAAATTATTGAAAATAAATGTAATAATCTCATGTTGTCATTTTGATTTTCAAAATTAATTTAAAAAAATCCAAATTACAACAACATCTAAATCTATAGTGGCATCATAATTAAGTTTGTTCTCTTTGAAGTATTTGATATTAGTGCACACAACCTCGAAACCTATAGAATAATGACAAAGTTCATGATATCTACTATACATTGTCTTGAACGAAAGGGTTCACGATAGCCTAGACAAATCTCCTTTTATTAGATGGACTTTTGTTTAGAGAGATCAACTTTATGCTTCTATCTAAAATCATATCTATGTTGTAGAATCGTAAAGGAATACTCAATTTCACCTAGAACTTGAGCAGAGAGTAGCGGTCTCTCTTTAGAGCAAAAAAAAGGTTTTTTTTTATAGTTACTTGAGCCGGATGAGAGGAAACTTTCATGTCTGATCATGAGGGGGGGGATCTTAGAAAAACCTATCTAAATCTTTTTATTGTTAGGGCCATAACTAACAAACCAACTTTATTGAGATCACAGGGTACATTCAATTATGAGATTCAATCCTGGAGAGTAATTATTCCTCATTACCTCTCTGCTCGTCCTCATTACTTCTTTGCTCGGGGTTCTGGAACATTTCTAGAGAGAGAAATAGCTATTGGGGGAGATGTTATAAGGGAACAAATCATTGGTCTAGATCTGCAAAATATCATAGATCATTCACATATGGAATGAAAGAACTTGGTGGAATTAAAATGGAATAAATTGGAGGAGGATCAAGGATCTATTGTGGATGGATGGGAGGATGAAACAAATCGAAGAAGAAAGGATTTTACGGTTGAACGTATGAAATTGGATAAACATTTTCTCCAAAAAGATATAGAACCAAAATGGATGGTCTTATGCTTATTACCAGTTCTTCCTCTCGAACTGAGGCCAATCGTTCAATTAGGTGAAGGTGGAATTATTACCTCGTCAAATCGAAGAGTTATCAATCAAAATAATACTCTTGCCAATTTATTAGCAAGAAGTGGATCTGAGTCATTTGTTATTTGTCAAAAAAAATTGATCCAGGAAGTCGTAGATGCACTTCTCAATAATGGCATCTGTGGACAACCAATGAGAGAAAGTCATGATAGTCCTTATAAATCATTCTCAGATGTGATCAAAGGTAAAGAGGGAAGATCTCATGAACATTTACTAGGGAAAAAAATTTGATTATTCAGGTCATTCTCTTAGTGTGGTGGGTGCCTTTCTATCATTGTATTAATGTGGAATACCCTTAGAAAAAACAATAGAGATTTTTCAAGCATTTGTAGTCTGTAGTCTCATTGGACGATGTATTGATCCCAACCTAAGAGCTACTAAAAGTATGATTTGAGATAAGGGAACCATTGTATGGGAAGTTCTTCAAGAGGTTATGCAAGGACATCCCGTATTGTTGAATCGAGCACGTATCTTGCACAGATTAGGAATACAAGCGTTTCAAACCTATTTTAGTAGAAGGACATGCCATCCGTTCACATCCATCGGTTTGTGGAGGATTTAATGTGGACTTTGATGATGATCAGATGGTTTTCCATGTACCTTTATCTCTGGAAACTAGAGCAGAAGCTTGTTTACTCATGTTTTTAGAGACAAATATTTTGTCTCCAGCTATCAGAGATCCTATTTCTATACCAACTCAGGATATGCTTCTTGGACTTTATATCAATAGTCGGAAATAGTCAAGGTATTTATGGGAATAGGTACCATCCATATCACTCGGAAAATAAAATATTTTCATGTAAGAAACCTTATTTTTATAGTTATGAAGATGTGCTCAGAGCTTATCGACATAAACGAATTGAATTATACATCCCCTTATGGCTATGGTAGGGGGAAGTGGATTTATGTGTCATTACCTTAGTAAACCAAGAAGCCCCTATCGAGGTTCAATACGAATATTTGGGTACCATTCACAAAATCCATGAACATTATCGAATAAGAAAAGGTAGAATGGAGGGAATCCTTAATATATATATATATTCAAACAATTGTTAGTCCTACTCGTTTTAATCAAGAAATGAAAGAAGCTATACAAGGTTTTTCCCATTCTAAACACCCAAAGAAATCACTACCAACTCTCAGGATCTAACGTTATTGATCTTATGATCTTTTCATTAGCGCAGATATAGAGATCGAGGGATCCTTTGAATAACCAGATTAAACCCATTGCTTAATCCTGCTCATGAAAATATGGAGATTTTTCCTTATGAAGGAACAAACTAGATTTCCCTTTGATAATTTAATGGGCATTTTTTGACACAATTTTTGTTGGCACCTCATGGGAAAGAGGGGGGTAAGTTCCTTCTTTAGATAAGAGGATTTTGACAAAGATCGTTTTTTAGGTGTAGTTTCACTCCCCCATTAGAATTATGCAAATCCCATTTTGTATTGAAATTTCGATGGTAATTTGCATACTTTTGAAAGTATTTTGTGTTTTGATCCCCAACTACTAGCCACAATGCCCGACTTTTTAAGCGCCATGTTTTTTATTTTTGTAGGAGAAATTTTTTCTTTCGAGCTTCAAGATTTTGACAAAACTCTTGATCCTATGAGGTTTGATGACCTTCCTGTTACTACAGATATAAAATTTCAAGTGAATCTTCAATATTCTAAAGATCCTTTTCAATTGCCTCTCGACAATTCTTGACCCAATTTATTACTTTATCTTTCAGTTGTCATAGAGCTAAGACGAACTGATGATTAGCAATTGCATAATTGTTAACCTTATAATGAGTCCAATGCTCTTGAATTATATTCTTAAATTCCTCATCGTCTGCCCCTGTGGAATTGTATTTGAATGGAAAGCTTGGCTTTCCTAGTGCCAAATCCATTTCAAATGGAATGGGGAAATGATCGAAGCACTTTACTTTTCCAACCCATGAATGAGAATTCCCAATATCTTGCAAGAGTGAATGATGAGCTAAGAAATGGTCAAGCTACTTACATACTCCCTCATCGCCTAATCGATTATTAATCCATGTCGGGTTGAGAAAGACTGACTCAATGTCAACCACTCCCGACGCTTCTAACTAGTTTTGAAAGAATGCAGACAATTTGTCTCTGCGTGCATTCACACCCCATATTTATTCCCTATTCAAATTAAAATTTAAGTCTCCACCATAAATCAAATTACCATTCTAAAATATATTTAGAGAAAATAAGTGATTCTAGAAAGGTTCCCCCTCCTCGTATGGACATAAATGTTGACAAATAAAATCACACGGCCCAATTCTTTGCAATATAACTCAATGAGTAAACCTAAAAAAAAAATCATAGCAATTGTTAAGAGAGAAATTTGAGGAGAACCTTGTAATAATCCAACCTGAAGAGCCAACCAAATCCAAGCCCAAGAAATCCCAACCCAGAAATAATTTTTGCAGCTCAAGAATAATGATATCACAACAACCCATCATTACTTGGATAATTACAATGTCCAACCTTTCAGACTTCATCAATCTCTTGAGAGGAATCTTTTTATCTATCCCTACGAGTCCATGAATATTGGTTGACAGGATTTTCATGGTTTACCATCTTTTGGGGCTCGTCCCACTCTAAGGACCCTGTATATCAATCGTTGTCCACCCTTTGAAACCTTTCTAAAAGATTTTTCCTGGGCATGTTTTAGTGCATATTTACATCCCACCTTAGGCTGACTTGACTCTTTGGAACTATCAAAACCAAAAACCCCCGAACGAACCCAGTCTAGGTTGGATGACCTAGAACGAAGGAGGTAATATCTCGACTTGAGGAGGTAGAAATTGAGACCGAGGAAGAATTTTCAGCTTTCTCTGGGACCTTTGGAGGAGAGGGGTCACCATATTTTTCCAAATTGAAAACGTGAGTATCTAGGGCTCTCTGCTCAGAAAGAAAGGAGACATACAATATCCCAAAGGAAGATCTCAGATCCAGTCCTTTCCCTAGGCTAAGCCTATTATCAGCCAATGAACTAGAGACATAATAGTTTGGTGGAACAAAGACAAAGCAGAACTTACCCGAATCAAGGAATGACTCCACACTTTTGTTCCATATAACCTCTAACTAGTTCCACTAAGAAGCAATAATTTCCAAATCATTCTCCAATAGATCCTTAGGCGAGCTCTTCTTTGAGCATCAGGGCTATTCTTCACCATCCCAATTGTGATTTGTCCAACCTATAAGTCTCCCACTGGAACCTTGTGAATAGGTTCCACTCCACTACTGATTGATTTCCCAAGATTTGGACAAGGAGAGGGAGACAAAAGAACACAATCCCTTTCCAGGGTTTTAGAACCTTCTGATTGGGAAGCAAATCCTGAAGTTCCTGACCCATGCAATTTTTTTTGGACAAAATTATGGTTACAAACTGCCAACACGTGACCTACCAAATGGCACCGAGAGCACCAAAATGGTACATTTAAATAATACAAGGGTCGAGTGCACATCCTCTCCCCTATTACTAGGTCCATCGATTAAAATAAACCATGTCATGGATTGAGTTCCACCAGAATCCTAGCCACTGATCAAATATTATTTCTCTTGTAATTACCATCCGCTACAATGAAGGCACCCAACGAATCTTCAATTGATCCACGTCAAGAAACTTTTTAAAGCCTCCACATGTGCATCAAATAGGGGGTTCCATGGCTTTACACAGAAAAGGTCTTTCTAGGACCTTATTTTTATCCACAATGGTGAGGGTCTTTCCAAGCCCTTCTTTTTGTCCAGAGTCCACAAACTTCTCTACTCCCCGAGATACATCAGGTTGAATTCCCGATCCTGAGTAGGAGTTGGCACATTAACTTCCTAAGGACCTTGTCCATGCAAAATAACTTTAGACTAATAGGATCTGATCTGAGCCGGACAAATATCATGATCTAAAGCACCCGGTACCACCTCTAGTACGTGCAAGCCAACAGTTTTAGGATAGAAGACACTAGGGTCCCTTACAACTAGATCATAGAAAATACATTCTTCGGACAATGTATCTTCAAAATAATCAATGAGGGGGAAATACATATCCATTGTTGGGTTGTTATATTCTTTGTAGTGATAGAAAAATCAACTGATTGGTTAGTCGAGGTGGATCAACTGGGTGAATTTTTTACTGGAAAGATAAGTCGAGTCAAGGTTGAAGTGATCAACCAGGAAGTTGAAGTGAATGTGGTTGATGGGAAGTTGAAAGGCCAACTGACAGGAGGTCGACAAGAGGTCAAGTGGCAACTGACTGAAGACTAACTGAAGGTTGACTGGCTAGTCAACTAATAACCGACTGAATTCGACTGTAATAGAATCTCGAGATTCTTGGGATTGTAGCCAATCATCTGCATGGATATATAACCATTTTTGGGAACCATGATTTAGGGTTTTCATGTCGTTAAACCTATAAATAAGGCATGTTGTAATTGTATTAAGTTGATGTTCATGCTAGTAATCTTTAGCAGAAGGTTACTAGTCATGTAGATGTAAGTCGAATTGGCTGCAAGGTTGTTCTTGTGTAAAGAAAGAGAGTATGATGGTGATTGTGTCTTAGGTGTAGACCGAGGTTAGTCATGTAACTCTTTATTCATTGAATGAATAAGACAACAAGAGATCAATATGCTCAAGGAACGTTGGTTTTCTCGGTTTTGGGTTTCCAGGATAAAATATCTATATTCTATGTGTGATTGTCATTTATTTCTTGTTTAAATTTGTCTTCTCTTTCCTGGTTGGTTTAGTGTGAGTCTTTATTTCTTATCATCCATTCCTCCACACCCCACATGGAGGAGAAGGACATGATTAAATTCCTAGACCAAACCCCCTACGGGGTGATGAAACCTTATGACAAAACCCTCCTGCAGAACCCTTGTTCAAATGATCTTACGTTAGCTATATGACTATTCTATTATTATTTCACAACATATATAGGTTTATTTTATTGATATTTCAAAATGACTATCTCATATATTGTTTCATATATAAACTTAACCCCATCACTCTTTTATATAATTCTTACCGCTTTATTTGTCCCTGATGATGGGTGGAGTGTCAAGCATCATGATCACCAACTATGAAAACCTATGCACTCAGGTCTAATTAATCGCAAACATAGGATCCATGGTTTTTGTGGTATGGTTCTTTAGAGCAACAGACAAGGATACATGAAACTGAAAATGGGTGGTGGGGGCGGGGGGGCATCATTAAACACTTCATGGTGGGAGCACATGGGATATATGGTTTCTCTCCCCCCTTCATTACCTAGAGGCTTCCTTGTTGCATTTGAACCTTATTATTTGTGTGGAGATCAACTTCATCATTTATCCTTCTTGACACCTAAAAGAAGACTACATGATTCTTGCTGAGTCCAGTAGAAGTGGCTCTTTGGAATATTATAGAGAGCTTTAATTTTGCGAGTGGCTTTCTAAACTAGAGGGCACGAGTAATCAAAATTGAATCACCAAGCATTGTTGCTTTTCAAACCCTTTAATTTTTAGGGTAATGAGTCCTTGTAAGACAACTAATGTTTCTACTTCATTATTAGTGGTTATTTTCAACCTCTACACAAACTCTAAGACTACCTATTCATAAAATTTATAAATTAACCCACTTACATGATTCACATCGAGTCTCGTAGAAGTGGCTCTTTGGCATATTATAGAGAGCTTTTATTTTGCAAGTGGCTTTCTAAACTAGAGGGAAAGAAGGCTACATGATTCACATCAAGTCCCGTAGAAGTGGCTCTTTGACATATTATAGCGAGATTTAATTTTGCAAGTGGATTTATAAACTAGAGGGCATGAGTAATCAACGTCGAATCACCAAGCATTGTTGCTTTTCAAACCCCTTTAATTTTTAGAGTAGTGAGTCCTTGTAAGACAACTAATGTTTCTACTTCATTATTAGAGGTTATTCTCAACCTATACACATTCTCTAAGACTACTTGTTCATGAAAGTTATAAATTAACCCACTTACCTCCCTTAAGTTATTAGGTTATATTAATGTAAAATTAAAATTAATAAAAAAATTGTCAAAGTAAAATCAATAGTTCAATCACACAGAAAAGTATGTAATAATAATAATAATAATAATTGTTTAAGGGACAACAGGTGTAGGGGGAATCTTCAAGATCCATAGCATAGCATAGAGGAAATCGCATAGCATCCTTTGCTTGGGGACTGGGAAATGTTTCAAACAACATCGTTGAGTCTTACGCATTGTGGGAAGGAGTCTACATTGAGAAAGAAAAGATAATTACTAATATCACGATCCTTGGGGATTCGATGATGGTGGTTTGGGAAATAATTGACAAGCCAATGACAAGGAACAATTCTTTTAATAGACTCATCTCCCAAATTCTCACCCTTCTCGCAGAATTTCAAGTAGTGGAAATTTTCCACATCAAACGTGAGCTTAACTCCAAGGATGACTATTGGGACAAGCTAGATTTGCATTTAAATGAAGGAACCATTATAAAATGTGGGGTTCGGGGGGTCCTCCCCATCCCACAATCCGAGAGGCTTCGTTCATTAATGATACAGGACAAGTGGTGGTGTTTAAAGGTGGGTGGTAGTGCATTTAAGTTGCTCATACATATGGAAGGTAGGGAAGAAGTGGGGATTATTCATTGTAACTTATGTGAGGACAACTTCAAATGCGGGATCCCTCTGGTAATGGATCTCAAAATTTCTTCTGGAGGTGTGGTTCGATGGTTTTCTAAGGAACTTTGGCAGTCTCGGCTTTGGGTTGTTGTGGATGATCATTGTTGGTCTTAGGTGATTGTGAGTGTTGGCTTCCATTTGACATTGGTTTTGTTTTGGGCTTCGACCAAGCCTCCCCTGGTCTCTAGGTCCATCCTTCCTATATATATTCGTGAAGGAAACTTTTATTTTGTAGTTTCGTTTTTCAATTCTAAGGGTCGTCTTTTCCTTTCTGTATTTTTTTAAAGTTGGAACTGGGGTTTCCCTTCGGGGGACTATGTGGTTTGGGATTTCTTGTTGTAGCTTGCCTCAGATAGGGATGGAACCCAACTGGAATGGCGTCAAAAAAATTATGCATTGGCATGAAGAAATCCCACAGACGAACAATGATGTTCTTCAACACATTTCAATAAAAATGGATGACATGGAGTAAGCAATAGAAAATATCATGAACCTATTCACAATTCAGACAAAATGAATTGATGGCCTAGAAATTGACTATGAATACCTTAGGTCCCTGGTTTTACCCCAACACTCAAACTCAGCCTCAATCAATCAAGGTGCAATGGTTTATCATCACGGAGGTAATACAGATGAATATCATGGGGGTCATGACTTAGCTCCTATGGAAATGGAAGAAGGCTCTCTCCCACTGACAGAGAAAAATAAGTTTAGGACAATGAATCCTTTCACTAGTAAATGTTTTACAAAATAGTTTTGTTGTTGGGCTAGTTTGTAAAAGAAATTATCAGACAATCTGTATGGAAATACTATCTGGAGAAGGATTTAATTTTTGTTATTTTAGTAGTAGGAATATACTCAGGATTCAAGCCAAATTTTGTATCTATGTTTGATCTTGTTGTTTGTGTTGGCACAACCCCCTTATATTAATACAATATTCAATATTCAATTTTATAAATAATAATAATCTAATTTTAAGTTCAAAGGCTTACGAGATGTAGTGTTTTGGGTCAAAATATAGGGTTGTAGTACAAGGATATTCAAAACTAGGAGTTGAAGCACTAGTGGAGAGCTCGAGAAGGCGTTAATGTCAACATTAATGGCGGAACTGTTGGATTACTTACACTTGGATCTAGGTTTATGGAACACACCTGACTATTGGATCCATATCCGATGGTATCTGTCTGCTTTCCTCTAGTTTTAGGTCTGTTGTATTTTTTATGACTACTGGTTTGCTTGGGACTTGGAAGATTTGTCATCTCCACTGACAGAAGCAGAGCCATAACTCTCTTCGTTAACTTCTCTATTTTTCCTGTACTTTTTATTAACTCCCTTAGTGGAGGTCTTATCTAATCCTGATCTCTCTCGGGTGGTGCATGTTGGTAGTTATTGGAGTGGGATTACAGCTCAGTTGTAGTTATTGGCAGTGCTTACGATACATTATTTTTATCTACAGAGGTCTTTTCATAGTTTGTTGTATTTTAGATTGTGCGAGGTGGCAGTCACTGGTGGAATCCTCCAACACCTTCCTAATGGAGGCTGAGGTCAGGCACTCATGAGTGCAGCTGACAAGGCCCTCTAGAAGAGTGTCGAACTCTTCACCTTGACAAATGAAAAAACAATAGATGTTGTCATTCCATCTTCTACCTCAAACTTGGCAGACCATTTGTTATTCTCTTCCTTTGTTACCTCTAAGCCTCCTGTATCCGCTCCCTTGTCGCCTTTCGCTCCGCTTCTGGGATTGGTCTCCTCATTTGGGAGTTCTGGTTTTCACCGAAGTGGGGGTTTTCGTGAACTTCGTTTTCTATGTAGAAGTGGAAACCCAATATTTGGTTGCAAACGAGCATGGAAACCTAACAAGATTAAACATCACTTAATCATGGGTTCATACGTAGGTCTGGAGGAGAGTGTCCATCTATCTCTATGTGGACTTGTTGGTAGGATTTCCTATCGCACTTTGTGTAAGTGTTCACTCTCAGATTGGATTTCAGAAGCTTGGTTTCCTTTGTTGGGGTATGTTCTAGAGTTTATATCTCTCTCACATGGCTGGTTCGGTCTTCTTTTCAACTCTCTGAAGGATTCACAATGTATTCTATATTCTCTTTGGACTATCAGTGGTTGTAGCCTAATGCTTAAGAGATGGAGGATAATCTTTGATACAACCATGGATTATTTTAGACTTCGTCACCTGTGGTTTTTACTTCCTGGCCTACCACTTCAGTATTGGATGGATAAAGCTCTTGCAACCATAGGCAACGAGCTCGGGCGTTTTATCTGTTTGGATGACAGTCTTTTAAAGGTTTCTGATAGAAAGATGGATAGGATACTAGTTGAGTTGGATGTACATACGAGGTTACCTGAGGCTTTGGATATCATTTGGAGAGGTTGCACAGTGACGCAACACCTTTATTATCTTGGCATCCCTTTTCGTTGTACAAGATGACGCAGGACTGGACATCTCTAGCATGATTGTACTGGAAAACCGGAAGAGGAGGAATCAGAAGCTTCTTACCTCCCCAAGTTCTCGTGGGAGGACTCACTGGGAGTTGTTTCATTTGCTATGGAGATTGATTAATTTATGGACAATGGCGACTAGTCATCCTCACCTCTGGATACTCTCACTAGTAATCTCAAGCAACATTGCCCTACTTTTTAATGTACCATTACTTCTTGGGAAAGGAATTTTTTGGACTCATCTTTTATCCTGGGGATGGGATCCTTAAAATCAACCGTATATAATTCTTTGAAGACCTCATATATTCCTCCTTCACCCTCTGCAAAGAAAGAGTCCCCTCATACTTTTCCTACCCCACAATTGTCGTCACTTTCTAGAGACGAAAGGGCTCCCACTAGTCCTTTGGCTCCCGTGGGGTTGCCTTACCTACTAGTCCTTTTCATTTGATTGTTCCTGATCTTCAAACTGTTGTGGTTCTTCCTACTGTTGACTCTGATATTATTGGGACTTCTCCTACGGTATCTAACTTCATGGCTTTTAGTCACACTACCCTCGGGAACCTACTTAATACTTTGGCTCCTACCACAGTTGAGACGTTGCTTCTGGTTATGATTAGAACATTTCAAGGTAGGTCCCTGATCATCCGCGAGAGCTTGGATTTACCTATATCTTTGCTTTGTGTTAATACTGGTGACACATCTAGGAAAGACTACTCTTGGTCTCGTGGTTTAGGACTTGAAACTTCTCCTATCAAAACCTGCAGTGCTCGGAGAAAGGCTACTACTTTTGTTACTCTTCTGAATAATTATTCCATAGAATCATCTGACCTTGGGGAACTTAGAGAATTTAAATCTCTAGCTAGGTTTCGTCCATGATACTTCTCTCCCTCAATATCAGAGGGGTGGGTAGCGCCCTCAAAAATGCCTCCCTGAAGAGAGTTATTGAAAGAACTCATCCTGACATCATCTTTTTACAAGAAACTCTAGTTGACAAGCAATGTGCTCAGACATTCTTCAATAGCATAAAACCACAGTTGTTTGTTAGTGTTGTTATCTCTATGGGTAGATCGGGTGGGTTACTTGTTGCTTGGGATCCCGTTATGTTTGAGCTGGAATATTTCTTATGTTGTGGCGATATTTTGATGATAGGTACCTGTTGTGCAAACAAACAACAGGTTAATCTTCTCAATGTTTCTAGTCCTCATATTGATAGGCTTGCATTTTGGACAAAAGTATTGACACTTGGCCTTCTGGCTAAACCTAATATTATTGTCGTGGGACATTTTAATTTTACTTTATCAGCTGATGAGGTATGGGGAGACTCTACTTTACCATATCTGACAGCCTTACAGTTAAAATAAATCCTCCTAAACAACAAACTTGTGGATTTATTGCTGCCTGCTACGGTTCCTACTTGGGAGAATGGTAGAACTGGTTCAGAGCGTATCTCTAAGAGACTTGATCATGTTTTTATTTCTGATCATCTTATTCAACTTTCGGAAAGATACAAATCCTGGGTTGAATATCCTTTCCTCTCAGACCATGCTCCTATCTTTCTGCAGCTAGATTCTTCCTCTCATCGCTTTACTTATCCTTTTAAATTCAACTCAATGTGGTTACAGGACCCAGATTTTGAGTGGCTTGTCACTGAGGTTTGGACTGACCAGTCATTTCTTCAAGAAGTTGACGTGCAGAGACGTCTTGTGTGGAAGTTGAAACACTTGAAATTGAAAGTAAAAAGTTGCGCACATCTACAGATTATCGAGAATACTCTTAGACTCATACGGATGGAAGATAATATTCAGTCACTGATCTAGGAACATTCTGTGGGAACTAGATCAACTAAAATAGAACAAAAATTAAAGACTCTTGAGGAGGAGCGGAACAGGCTCTTGTTGGCCGAGGAAGCACTTTGGCGCCAGAAGAGCATAGTTATTTGGATCAAGTGTGTAGATTGAAATACCAAGTTTTTCCATCACTTTTCCAGCTACAGGAGGAATCACACACATATTTGAGAATTAAAGATGGACACAACATACATTATTACAGGACTTGACAAGACAATACCAACAGCCTACCATTTTTTCAAAAATTCTTATAGTGATAGGGTACTTACAAATATTGTATACCAAGCTACCATCACTGGACTCTTTCCTAGACTTATTAGTGAGAGGGAGGTCAAACAACTTATTGTTGCCTGTACTAAAGAGGAGATCTGGAAAGTTCTAAATACTTTCAAAAGGGATAAAATTCTTGGACCCGATGGTTGGACTATTGAGTTTTACCTACACTTCTTTGAACTTGTTGGCAATGATATGTGGGAAATGGTTGAGTATACCAGGATCAGAGGTGTGTTCAATTGGGCTTTAAAATCTACTTTCTTGACTCTTATTCCTAAGACCAATCTTTTGTCTTCCCTTAGTGACTACAAGCCTATTGCGCTGTGCAATCTTTTCTATAAGGTTATTACCAAAATTCTTTCCAATAGGATTAAACCTTACTTATCTCACATTATCTCTGGTGAACAATTGGGCTTCCTTAAAGGTCAACAGATTTTGGACGCAATAGGAACTGCACAGGAAGTCTTACACAAGATCAAACCAAAAAATCTTCAGGCATTGATTTTAAAATTAGATCTCAAAAAATATTTTGATTGTATTAATTGGGACTTCCTTAGATTAATACTTCTACAATCTGGTTTTGGTCACCATTTCATGATATGGATCACGGGTTGTGTTTCTAGTGCGACCATAACTGTCCTGGTGAATGGGGAGGCAACTCCATTCTCCCATAATGAGAGAGGTTTGAGGTAAGGTTTCCCACTCTCACCTCTATTGTTTATCTTGGCTATGGAAGGACTAAGCATTCTACTAAAAAATAGTCTACTAGCAGGGAAACTCACAGGCATTAAGGTTTCAATACTTGTCAAGATTCTGCATATTTTTTTCGTGGATGATGTTCTTATTGCGACCAGAGCTTATTCACAAGAATGGATGGAGATTGACTCAATTATTCAATTCTTCTGTTGTGCTTCGGGGCTCCAGATCAATGCGACAAAGTCTACCATACATTACTCGAGCCTTACAGAGGTGGACTTAGACATGTACAAGAACATCTTCTCATACAACTTTCTAGAGATCTCAGTTGGTTTGAGATATCTTGGATATTTTCTCAAACCAGACTGTTATAAAGTGGCTGATTGGCATTGGTTACTCATAAAATTTGAGAAAAGGATTGTGCATTGGTGCAATAGGTGGCTATCGCTTGGAGGGAGATTTGTTCTTATTAAATCAGTTTTGGAGAGCTAGGTAGTCTTCTGGATGGCACTGGCTACTATCCATGGCACTATATTAAAAAGGATTCGACAACTAATTTTTTATTTTCTCTGGACTGGTGGTAGTGAAAATAAACATCTTCATCTTTGTCACTGAGATTCCATTACAAAACCTAAATTGATGGGTGGTTGGGGGCTAAGAAACATTTTCCTGTTTAATAAAGATTTGGCATCCAACTCACTCTGGCGTGTGATGTCACAAGATGGGATTTGGCATCGGGTTATTATTGGTAAATATATTACACATCCTACAATCTCGAGTTGGCTCAGACATACTACTACAAGTTCGTCAAATGCTTCTCCAATCTGGAGATCACTACTGAAATTTATTCATATCATTCAACATTGGCTATGTTGGAAACCGGGATCGAGCCATGCAATTCATATTGGTCGGGATGCAATTCTGGGATTGGGGACATTTGCTTTTTTTTTTTTTTTTTTTATCTCCGGGGCTCTTGAAAAAATTACATGAAAAACATGTATCTTATATCTTCCAAGCCAAGGGTCTCACAGACCAGGGGACTCACAGTTCTCGATAGAAAAATTGCATAGAATTGGATCTTTTGAGGGACTTGGCTATTGAATAACAAAGCTATTGTAAGTCTCTACTTGGAGCGGGGATACAACTAGGGGAACACGAGGATTCATGGCTTTGGATTCGAGGCAATCGATCTGGTAACATAACAGTAAAAAACCTATATAATGCTATAGCATCTACCATTTGGACCCAGAAGTGCACAGGCTGGAGGAAACAATTTTGGCATTAGAATCTTCCCTTGAAAATCAAACTTTTTATTTGGCTAGCTGCAGCTAACAAGATATTGACCCAGGACAATCTTTTACGCTGGGGTTGGGAGGGACCTAATATTTGATTTCCGTGTCGTTTGAAATATGAATCTATTACACATCTTTTTTTAGACAGTATGTTTACACGACAAGTATGACACAGACTCTCATTTTCCCTTAAGCTCCGGTCTATCTGGTCGGACTCCTCACTGCAGACTGGTTTGGAGGACTAGACAAAGGAGGAGTCGCCCTATCCTCATCTTTCGGCCTTGGTTAGCTAGAACATTTGGTTGGTGCGCAATAGGGATATCTTTGAACAAATTCCTCCTTCTAATAATTTTGTCTGCTACAGGACTTTGGGTGGTCTGGAGATATCAAGGTCAGGGAAGGATCCTTCTCCACGCATTTTACAGCCTACCTTCCAACAAGGATGGAATACCGCTTGGTTTGATGGAGCTTCACAAAAGACTGGTCTACTATGTGGAGCTGGTGGTATGATCAAGCTCACAGATCATACCAAATTTACTTGGACCTACAACTGTGGTGAGGGTACCAATACCAAAGCAGAACTTCTTGGCGCCTGGGCTACTCTTACGTTGGCTTCTAGACTTAATATTCTAGATCTTCAAGTACTGGGCGACTCCAAGATTATTATAGACTGGCTTAACAACAATGGAAAGTTACAAGTTGTTGCCCTGGAATGCTGGAAAGATAGAATCACCAAACTCATTAAATGCTTTACACAGATCAATTTCACTCATATTTTCAGAGAATTAAATGAGGACGTTGATTTACTTTCCAAAAGTGCTCTTCAAAAGCAGGCAGGGAATTTGACATATTATTAGTGGATAGACGGTCAGGTGGGACCGCCACGGTATATATTTTTATATTAATGATCTTGAGAGACATGGTACAAGACTATTTTTGGCTTTTTGGCTAATGTGTTGATAGATTCTATATTGACTAATAGTTGGAGATCTGAATCGAAGGTTAAACTTATGAGTTGTTTATCACAGTGGCCAAATTACCATATAGTTGAGACTGGAGCAGTGTCATCATCATGAGAAGCAATAAATGTAATTTTGGTTTTATATCATATTATTAATATAATAATAAAAAAAAATTCTGGAAAAAAAGACTTACGAGATGCTCAATTGATGTATGAGACCTCATTTTTGTAAACCTAAAAACCCCTTCCACACAATGATTTATCTATTTATATAATATATATATAAGTACATACCTTACCCCTCTTAATCTGAACCTATAACTTAAAAAAAACATTTACTAATGGTTAAACCTACTTAAATTATACAAAATGATATACAAACATAACTCCGAAATAACTCCCAAATCATTCACGGATTAATATATAACGACACCAAATAAGTCAATTAACTTTGAATATCCTATCATTACATAATAAGTAATTAACTTGTTAGCTTTGACTTCCATTAGTAAATCCATTCTTATCACACACCCATATTTTAAAAATGATTTATTTGTTAAGATGTGATATATGTTGACCTAACACTTGACAATGACAAACTTGTTGGCACCTTACTTGTTGCACAATAATTATAATAATATGAATATGAAGGGAAATGACATACTTGGTGGTTTGTCCTATCCAAAAATAAATGACATGTGTTGACATGTCATGTTGCTTGACATTTCTACCATTATGAAATACAAGTCATTTGGTGGGACCCATTGGTAGGTATGACATAATATTAGATATGTAGAAAACTTGAAGAACATGGAACTTAATTTTGGGACATAATGGAACCATACCATTCCATTGGCAAATGAGCGAAGTTCACTCATTGAGTAATTCATTCTAAATATTAATTAAATGTCATGGAAATCAAATGTTATTAAATGGAGATGTTTATATTTAAATAGTTTTAAGATATTAAGGAAAATATTATTTAATTTAATCATAAATATAAAGAGAAGAAAAAGAAAGACTTAATTATTTATATATATAAAGTTGGTTTATAACATATTTTTTTAAGAAAAAAAATGATAGAGTAGATAATTTTGTAATCTCTAAAATTCAATTTATTGATTAATAATTTTATCCATAATTTTATATCAATTGTTGAGGATATAGGATACTTCCTGGAAACATAATTTTTCCATTCAACTTTTATTTTTCCACTTTTATATTTTCATATCTATTTTTTTTTTTTTCCTTTTATTATCTTGTGAACTCATGCAACATGATAAGTAGGCTTATGTAATAATTAAATATTCAATGTAATAAGTGTAGATGTATTCATCTAAATGTAACAACGATAAATGATTAAACATACATATCATTAAATTCGGTGTAATAATAAGACATAAATATTGATCTTTCATAAATTAATATTAACTGGCTGTAAGTAAAGGGCGTTCCACTTAACCATAGGTTCTTTGTTGCATGTACTTTTTATGCAACAGGGTCACCCTTGAACTGAGACTATGAGTCCATAAGGACGAATTGGTCTATGTTTGGCTTTAATCGTTTCTCACAACACAATTTCCCAGTGAATCCTAGTATGTTAACTCTTACAACAATTCCAATCCACCAACTCTTTTTTCAACTTGCACAACCCAAGGAATGTGATCCCCTTCTCTTCCACGCAGTCCCTCGGACTATCCCACTTCCCTCCAAGGCTCCAACACAACACAACCAAAAAATCTCTCTGCTAAAAATTCCATGAATTTTCAATTATAATGATATTTTCTCAATAATAATATTTTCCTCATGTACATAAACA
>JASDQU010500338.1:45506-63688 GCA_032191745.1 Picea mariana
ATATATATATATATATATATATATATATATATATATATATATATATATATATATATATAAAAAGTAAATAAACACATCAACAAAGTTATAAATACAAAATATATGTAACGAAAATGGAATTTATAAGAAAACCAAAATCTTGTTTAAATATTAATAAATTTAAATATAAAATTTAAATATAATTAAATATTTATTTTATTGTATCGAGAAGTATTTTATAGTTTAGTATGGAAGAGATGTTGTTATATTACATAATGTAACGTAACGTTATATTAAAAAATTAAAAAAATACAAGTTGGTTCGATTACACTTTGATGAATCACATTTAAGTCGACTCCATTACACATCACACACACATATACAAATTTTCTATATTGATCTATGTCATTGGGTATGATAATCTATAATTTATGTTATGATAATATGTAGATAATTTTCATGTTGGTATGAGAATCTTCGTTTAGGGTTAAGATGGATCCGAGGTTCTGATCTCAGGTAGCCAAGGAGTCAATTATAATTGGCAAATGTGGATGGATGTTGGAACACCAATATCCAAAATTCGTTTTCTTTCCTCGAGTTTTCTCATTACATCAAGAAAACATAAATGAAATGTTGGATGTCTCACTCACCTACTATACTTTTCACTGTTGACAAGTCTTACAATCTTAATTAGGTTATATAGTGTCATTGCCTCAAATTTTTCACTATTGAGAAATCTTACATTCTTAATCATGTTATACATTGTGATTGCCTCGAATTGTCATTTTTCCTAATATTTAAAGGAACCATGTAGCATAACATTCCACAAGCACGTGGTGGGGATCACCATGTGATTTGTTGTTTTATTTTGTAGTTTGTAAAATTATTTGACAATCGTATTTTTCTTTTACAAAGTTATGATGATTGGAATCATATTGCTTAATAAACTCTCTTATATATATGTTTTTTAAGCTCTCTTTAAATATACAGTCTAGAACCAAGAGTGAATAAATAACTAGAAGTGGACGGCCTCCTGCCCACCTAGCATCAAAGAAATCATAAGGAAGGATTGGAGCACCTGCTAAATAGTCAATGTCAAGATCATTTCTAATCGATAATCGTAAACTATAGTTCCTCGCAAAGGCGGAGCTCCACCAAGGACTAATGAGCATAGAGAAAAACCTAGAGAAGTTCCTCATGAAGGTAGGGCTCTATTAGGGACTAACGAGCAGAGAGAAAAACCCAAAGAAACCAGAAAAAAGGTCTCTCTTTGATCTCAAGTAGTCAACCAGTCAGTACATCAGTGCAGATATTAGGTTCATGATTATTGATTAAATTCATATTGACGTACATATATTAGGTGCGTAACCATTGATTAAATTTGTATTGACGTACAAACATTAGGTTGAAAAATATAGTTTTAGATATTATGGAGCATGTAGCTTCAATCGTCTTAGGATCCACCCTGACACCCGCCTTGCCAACAATATGACCCAAGTACTCGACTTCTGAGGCTCCAAAAGCACATTTAGATTGTTTGAGGAAAAGTTGGTGCTGAGAGAGTAGATGAATAACTCGATCCACATGAGCAAGATGGGTTGTCCAAGTTTTACTATAGATGAGAATATCATCAAATAAAACTAAGACAAAATGACAGAGAAAAGGACGAAATACATGATTCATGAGGATTTGAAAAGGGGAGGGAGCATTACACAAGCCAAAGGGAATGACCAACCAAGAACTCATAGTGGCCCTCATGAGTTCAAAATGCAGTCTTAGGAATGATTGCCTCTTTCATACGTATCTGGTGGTAGCCAGAACGAAGATCAAGTTTAGTAAAGAATTTGGCACCACTTAATTCATCCAAGAGATCATCAATGATAGGTATGGGAAATTTGTCTTTGATGGTGAGTTTGTTGAGGTCGCGAAAGTCAGAATGGATGCACCAAGAGCATTCTTTCTTAAGTACCATGACCACAGGGGAAGAATAGGGGCTAGTACTAGGACGAATAACGCATATGATGAGCAATTCTTGAATAATTTTCTCAATTTCATTTTTTTGGGCAAAGGGATGACGATAGGGACGAGCATTGGGAGGAAGGATGTCGGGGACTAAGGGAATGTAATGATCATAAACACCACAAGAAGGAGGAATTCCCTGGGGAGTGGAAAAAAAAACTTGATGTTTGGAGAGGATGGATTGGAGGTCAGGAGGCACAAAGGGTGTCTCAGTGGCGTGAATGGAATGGAGTTGTGCAATAATGACAGAATGACCTTTTTTTAGGAGCTTTTCCATGCGATGGGAACTGATGATCTTAGGGGAACCTGTTGTGATTCCTTGGAACTTATAATGTTGGCCCTCCTGGTTGAATTGCATGTTTAATTCCTTAAAATCCATGAGAATGGGGCCCAGAGTCCTTAACCATTTGACACCCAACACAATGTCACAACCACCCATGTCGATAGGAAACATATGAGATTTCATGTGCTATTGACCAATTTGGAGACATAGATTTTCACAATGCCCCCCACATCTCATGGACCTGCCATTGGCAATCATGATTTGAAATTTGTTGACTGCTCGGACATAGAAATTAGTTTCTTGGGCAATGCAACGATGAATAAAATTATGGGTGCTTCCACTGTCAATGATGATGATGACCTTCCGATGCTCAATGTAACGAATTACCTTGAGGGTTTGGGGAGCAGAGAAGTGAGTGAGAGAATTTAGGGAAATGATTGGTTCAACATTTGGGGGGTCTGAGGGTGGAGTCAGGTCAGTGGGTTCAAGTGACTTGACCATAAGGGGAGCCTCGACCTCTTCTTCAGAAACATCCTCAAAGATGGACAGAAAAAACTTGTGTTCCTTACACTTGTGCCCAAGAAAATATTTTTCATCACAATTATAACAAAGGCCTTTGAGTTCGCGTTCAACCACTTCTTCCCGAGTCAATTTCTGGATATTGAGTGGAGTGGAAGGAGGAGCGAGAGTGACTAGTTTAGGGCAAGGAATAAAGGAGGGTTTTCTAGTTGGAGAAGAGACAACATGTTGTGCTTCCTTAGCTATTTTATTAGCTTCCACCCAACTATGGGGACGATCCATGAGGACATGGAAACATATCTCATCCTTGAGGCCACTGATAAATCGCTCTTGGAAAAAAGCATCAGACATGCCCTCTGTGCGGAAAGCTAGTCACTCAAAAGCAGCTATAAAGTATTCCATTGTGCCAAATTGTTTCAACTTTGTCAAACGGCCTAAATGATGGGTGTCAATTTAAAAGCGTTCATAAATCTCTGCAACAAAGTGTATCCAAGCCACATACCCTTGTTGAACATTTTTTTCTCCATTGCCACCATTGCCAACATTCTTGATCTAGATGGAGAAAATCATACTGTATTTTGGCCAACTCATCCGTAATGTTGTACAATGAGAAATAGTGTTCCATTTGAGTTACCCAGTTGGTGGGATCCGAGCCATCAAATTTGTTCACATTCACTCGCGAAAGGTGTAGGTCATGCTGAAAGTGATGGGGTTGAAAATTCTAGAAATTGGAGGAAGTTTCACCTACGAGGTGCAAAGGTGGGTTAGAGGAGGTAAGGTCTCGAGTAATATTCAACTTAGTGCGGATCTAGAAAACAAAGGATTCAAGCTGGGTAGAGATGTCATGTTTCAGGGTTTCCATTTTTGTGTCTATGGTGGAATGAATTTTGCTATTTATGGTGGTAATATTGGCACTGGGTTGTCGCACTTTCTTCTGGGCCTCTGCAAAATTAGAGGACAAGGTATTGAGGTGGGATTCAAGGTCTTGGCTATGAGTGTGGGCCATAATGAAGGGGGGAACCAGAAAGGGGTATGCGGGACCACACATAAAATAGGTTATGGGTAAAGGGTATCATGACAATCAGGGCGACGAGGGGAATCCAATGGGGTAAGTCCCAAATAAGGGGGCCGGAAGGGGGTCGGGTCCACAGTCTAAAAAAAAAATTGCTAAAAAATGATAGGTATGACTGCAATCAGGGCGAAGAGAGGAATCCAATGGGATAGGGCTGAAATAATGGTGTCGACAGGATCCAATTTTGTTTTTACTGCTTCAGAGTTATACTCTGATATGAAGAATACTACAGTGTTGAAAGGCCAAAATTCTTAAAAGGAAAAAATATGTAGTAATTTCGCAACTAGAATGTAGGAGGTAAAGTTGCACGGAAATAAATCTTGTCTGTTTGGTTTCTGTTTTTGTCCCAAGGGTTAGGGTATTCAGGGTTTCTACAGAAAAGGGTTTTCCCTATGCTATAGTTCTCTGATATGCATGTGGGGTGCAATAATAGTATTGAGACCAATATCTCAGGGCACCAACTAAGGAGGCTAGAACGTTCCCTTAGTCGTACTACCCGACTACCCAGGTACTATAGAGTATCTTCCTGAGTGTTGTTCTCGGTGACACTATAGTAGTCAAGCGTCTGATTGGTTTATCTATGGAGGGCTTCAAGATATCTAGGTCGTCCGATGTGCTACCACTCGAAAGAGTACCAACATGGGTTACAAGGGTGGCCAACAATGTGCGCTTAAGTACCACTTGTAGTTCCTGCGTGTATGCTTCCCTGACCATATATTTATGTGTTCAATGACATATCTTTGTAGCTTTAAGACGTCAGAATACATCTCTACCTTGAAAAAAAATAACCCACATTTTTCTGCCAAGGAAAGTGCTTTGATACCACTTGTAAGGTACTAGATCTATTATAATAGTTGAAAACATAAATATTGCAGAGAATAACAACACAATAGATGAAACCAGAACACCAAAATAATACCTTTATTGATAGGAAACAATGTTCACTTTCCTCTTTTGGGGGCAACCTCCAACAGAGCAACACTCTATTGCAATAATTCTCAAGACAAAAACATCTCATTCCCTCGACTCTTATTTATACTAAATCTATCTACCAAAAGAACAATCTAGAGGAAGATCTTCTAGAAGAGGAAGCTTTTATTAGGTCTTCCTACATTTGACTTATTCTTCCTTATTAGTAGGCCTTATCAATATTGGCCTTTATTACATGGAAAATATATTGTTCTACCTACATGAGGGGTTAGGGAGGTTAGGTCCCTAACACAGTGAAATGACTACATGAGAAGGGATGGTTTCAGATATTTTTTCCACGTAAGTGTAAACACGCAAGATTTTGAAAATGTTTCTCGATCATGAGGATTTGGAATTTGTTCAAAAAGAGAGTCATAGGCTCATTAGAACTACGAACATGTACAACATTCATCAGAAGGATCACCAACACTATCACTAACCACTTATTCTATTGTATGAACACATCTAGGAAGTTGTGGTGTTGGTGTAGGTTCATGTTCAATAGAATCAACTAGAGGAAGGTAGGTAGGTAGAGGTGGATTTTCATCGTCATTGTCATCATCTGAAGAAGAAACCAAAATAGGATCACTAGTAGAGAATTTGGGAATAAAAATTGGCACAATTGTTGAATATGACTCACAGACTGAAGATGAAACAAACATTGAATTAGGCTCACAGGTTGAGAAACCTTCATCAAAATTAAATTCTCTTTTAATAATAATTTTATTAAAATGGCGTTGAAGAAGTCTTTAACCTTTTACATCTTCAAAATATCTAGCAAAAATGCACTTCTTACTTTTACCCTCTAATGGTTTCCTTTTCTCACTGGGGATGTGAGCCCATGCTTCACTACTAAACACACAAAAGTGGCTTACATATGGTTTAATGTTACTCCATGATTCTTTTGGTGTTATATTTTTTAAGTCCTTTGTGGGAGTGTGATTTATTGTGTAATTGCCATGAAGTACTTGAACCTGTATAAATAAGTAGAATGGAGTGGACCACATAAATCACCATGAACAAGTTGCAACAGAGTTGAAGTGTGCCAAGAGGCACATTTGTCAAAATTGTGCCAATGATGTTTACAAATAACATGGTGGGGAAAAAATACCATTTTTGCAAGAAATGAGAGGAATCCCAGTCAAATATTCTAATTACATAGTTGTTGAAATGAGTGATAGTTTAGATTACCAAATCATTCATGCAAAAGTTTGTTTTAGTCATTGCTATGAGAAATAAAAACTTATGGAAGAAATGATGACCAGAAGTTGTCAAATCTATACAACCTATTAATGTCATCAACAATTCCAATTTTTTTTTTTTTTGACAAGAACGATTAATGGATTTTAATTAAGAAAGGCAGAGGCAAAGCCACTGGTTCTGTTACAACTATGGCGAGCCACTCTCTACTAGTCAAATACAGTCCTGGAGGCTATACTAACCTTCCAGGGGTGGGAAATTTTACAAAATTATTTACAGTAGAGGCTTCTACACAAAATTCCATCCTTGCTAAGAAATTGCAGAACTCCCTTTCGTGACTTGAAATGTTGATTTACTTCTCTGGATCTCCCTTCCATTCATTCTTTAGCTGAGCCATTTTTTCCTCCAGCTGGGTGATTCTGGTCTCGAATTCTTTCTTAGGGTCCTTGAGTTATTTATGGAGTTTGTCGAGCTCCTCAGTGATCTCAAATTTTGTGGTGGTAATGTCCCCTTCCAGTGTCTCTAATCTTCTTCCTGCGTCTATGTCCAGATTTTGAAGAAAGTCCAACTGGTAGTTTAGCATTTGCTTTAAATTTTCCAGAGTGACGTTCATTGCGTTCATCCTTTCTTCTGTGCTTGGTTTTCTTCCCGAGCTGGAATCCATCTTCGACGACTTCTTCTCTTCTCCTTGTGACCTGTTGTTGTGCTCAATCCTCTTGTAGTTGGGCCAAATTCCTTCTTGGTTGTCTCTGCATGAGGTTGGTATGGAGGGCTGAGTTCCTCTCCCCGATTTAAGTTCAGTCTCTTCCCAAGTCAAATCCCCTAAACGATTCGCATGATCTGAAGGGGATGGGCGACCTGCTGCTCTGTCTCCTCCCCAGAGAAAATCAACGACTGAATGATGCACTGGGATGTACCTTCTATCCACTTGCGCTGTCCTGTAGCACCTTTGTCCTGTTGCTCTTTGGATTTGCTCAGATCCTTCTTTCATGCTGCCTTTCCCTTTCTATCTCATGACTTTACTTTTTTTATGGGATTTCTCCCTAGAGTCATGGCAGATCCACTGTGGACATTGTTCCATTAAGTTTCATGGTTCCAGTAGTCAAGAGGACTCCTTTATTGGCCTCGGCGTCTGCTTGCCCATTTAGGTTTCGTAAGACATGGTAAAGCTTATAAGACCGGAAGTTCCCAAGGAGGAGTTAAATTTTTTCCAGGAGGTTGTTGAGTTTTGCATTTTTGAGTTTGCTTTGGTGGATTAAGGCTTTGATTACTATTTGAGAGTCCCCAATTATTACCAGATCTTGAACGTTATGACTGATTTCTTGAATGACATATCCCTTTCCAGAGGGCTAGGACTTCTGCTCTGTTGTTAGTTTCAGTTCCGAGCCCCTAGGTGAAGCTTATCTTCATTGATCCGGTGGGGCTTTCTAGAATCCCTCCTCCACCTACCAAGCCTGGGTTCCCTTTGGAGGCCCCGTCAAAGGAAAAAATATGTTTCTTTTCCTTTGTCTTCCATTCTTCAAAATATTGTTTCTCCTTTTGTATTTCCCAGGCTTCTTGGCTAGAGATGTTGTCCTTTTTTTCCCCCTGGTCTTGAATTTTAAACTACGACAACCATTGTTCCTCTTCCAACTCTAGCATGCTAGAATTTTTTGTTTGGCAGAAGTAGGGAGCTCTTTCGCCAAAATAGGCCTGTATATTGGTTGCAACTTGGGCTGGACTTCTTTTGAGTTCCCTAAAAAGTCTATTGTTTCGCTCTAGCCATATTTTCCAGAGGATGAATTTGGGGAGGACTCTCCACAGAGTGGATATTTGGCCTTTTTTCTCAGTCTGGAAAGGGCAGAAGGAATCCCAATTTTGGAGAAGGTTGCTCGTATCTTGGGGTGTGATGACGACACTTTGCAGTCCCAGAGCCAACTTCCAGACTTCTTTGGAGTACGAACAGTTTAGTAGAAAATGATCTGTGGTTTCTTCTGCTTGAAGACAGAGCAGGCATCTATTGGGGCCTTCCCACCCCCTTGTTCTTAGGTTTTCTCCTGTTAGAATGCTTATGTGAGCCAGAGTCCAAATAAACATGTCAATCTTTGGGATGGACTTGGAGGTCCAAATTGCTTTCCAAATTGCTGGGTTTGGAGGGACATTGGGGTGGGCGTTTGTGAGCTGATACCCTGTTGTAGTGGTGTATGTCCCTGAGCTCGTTCCCCAACCTCGTTTGTCTTTTCCCCTTTTTTTGAGTGGATATTTCCCCTGGAGGCATAGCTTCAGGGCATTCCAGTCCTCTTCTAAATCAGGGGGGTTGTTAGCAATTCCCCACCTTAGCCACATCTTGTGCTCATCGTTCCCCCAAATTGAGATGTCCCAAAGAGTGCTTAAATTTTGAGTGACCATCCATTCTTTGAGTTGATCCAGATCATGTCTCAACCCAATGGGAGGATCTCCCATGATTGAGTCCTGCCAAATATTGATTTTTTTCCCATTGTCTGGCACCCAAATGAGATGAGGTCCAAAATGGGGCATAGTCTTCTAACAGAGCGAGAAGATTGGGGAGCCTCTTTTCTCCAGAATTGGGTGCTCTATACATCTTTCCCTTGGACCCCTAAAGTAATTTTTTCGTAACGTTTTTTTACTCCACGTTGGCTTCCCAGTGGTTAGGTTCCAAAGCATCTTTGCCCCTAGCGCCAGATTTTGAACATGTGCATTTTTGAAGTTGAGACTGCCTTCCAGGATTGGTTTAGAGATCTTTTCCCATCTTATTAGATTCAACTTTCTCCCTGACTGTTTCCCACCTTCCCATAGGAACCTTCTGAACATTGCTTCAATTTTTTGTATTATGGAAGCAGGGGCCAGAAGCAAAGAGCTTTGATAGATTGGAATGCTGGTAAGGACAACCCTGATTAGGACCACTTTACCTGCCATATTTAACCAGCTCACTCCCCAGGAAGTTATCTTGTTCTTTATCAGGGCAATTATCAAATTCCAGTGTGAGGTTCTTGGGGTGGAGTTGAAGATTGGGACTCCCAGGTATTTAAAGGCATCCCATTTGGTACAACCTTCCATTCTAAGTACCCTAGTGATCTCCAGCATTTCATTTGGCGTTATATTCCAACCATAGATCTTGTTTTTAGTAGGGCTTATGACACTTCCTGAGATTTCTGTGTAAGGCACTAATTCATTCTTGAATTTTCTTATTGTTTGTAAGCTCACACCTCCCATTAGCAAAGTGTCGTCCGCAAACTGGGCATGATTTATGTCCTTTACCCTGGTGCTATTCTCAAACCATGGAGATTGTTGTGATTCTGGTCGTGCTCTAGTTGGAAGCTCAGTACTGAGGCTTGAATTGCATAGAGGAGGGGAGAGAGGGGGCAACCTTGTCGGAGTCCTTTGGAAGCTTGAAAGAACTTAGTTACCGTCCCATTCACAAGAGGGGCTATCCAAGGTGACTCGATACACGCTTTGATCCAGTTTACAAAAGTTGGGGCGAACCCAAAATTTTCCATGACTTTAAATAAAAAATTATGTCTTACTCTATCAAAAGCATTGGCAAGATCAAGTTTTATTATCATACCTTTGTCTTTCCTTTGGATGCTTTAGTGCAGGGCCTCTTGCACTAGGATGATGTTATCTACTATGTGTCTGCCTTTGATGAATCCTCCTTGGTTTTCGAGGACGATTATAGGAAGAATAGTTTTGATTCTGTTGGCTATTATTTTTGTGAGGATTTTATAGCTTGTATTGCAGAGGGAGATTGGCCGGAATCTATTGAAGCTGGTTGCTCATTTTTCTTTCGGAATCAGCACCAGGAAGGCCAAATTTGTTCCACCTCCTAGTTTGCTACAAGTTTGAGATTTCCGGATCAACTTCATTAGATCTGATTTTATTATATCCCAGCTTTGCTGGTAGAATCTTACTGTGAAGCCATCTGGGCCTGGTGCTTTGTCATGATTCATTTGGTCCAGTGCCTCTTTTATTTCTTATTGAGTAACTTCCTTAGTTAGGTTGTTTTTTATGTCTTCCTTGATGAGTTTTGGGATAAGGGAGAGAGGGTACTCTTTGGGGTCTATATCAGTCCTTTGCGTTTCAGTATAGAGTTCTTTGAAGGATTCAGTTGCCGCTACTTTAATGCCTTCCGGATCCGTGATTGTTTGATTTTGAAATTGAATTTCTGTTACTGTTTTAAATTGCTTCCTTGCCTCAGCTTGCTTGTGGAAGTAGCTCATGTTTCTATCTCCTTCTTCCAGCCAAAGGCTTCTGGATTTCATTCTCCAATAATTTTCTTCCTTGCGACAAGCCTTGTGCCATTGCCTTTGTAGATGGTCTTCTTGTTGCAAACATTCTTGGGTGATCTCCTGATTTTCCATTTCCAGTTGGTGGTTCCCTAGCTACTTTTGGGCTTCTTGACGAGTTTTAATTGGATTTTCCTGACCTTTTGCCCAAGTTTTTAGCGTTGTCTTTAATCTTCTGAGTTTTTCTTCCCACACATAGAAGGCTGAGCCTCTTACTGTGCCATTCCAGACTTTGGTCACTAGCTTTAGGAAGTCTTTGTCTTGGGGCCAAGTTGGGCTAAATCTGAAAGGTATGGACCCATGGTTTATGTCACACAAAATTTCTAAGAGGATGGGCTTGTGATCTGACACACTGTGAGGAAGGATCGAAGAGGTGGGAGTGAGGCCTAGAAGAAAGAAGGAGCTTTGGACGAGGAATCTATCTAGTCTGGATGCTATATGCCCTAGTCCTATCCTTTTGTGTGTCCACGTGTATTTTCCTTTAGTAGGCTTGATATCTTCTAGATCCCAATCTGAAATTAGATCTTCCACCCACTCTCTTGCTTGGTCTCGCACAATGGAGCCACCTTTTTTTTCATCTAAAGCTAGGGTCACATTTAGATCCCCCCCAATAATGATATTGTCTAGATCATTTTGCAATAAATAGTCTTTTAGGATCTCCCAACACTTTCTTTTTTTCGTTAATAGGTGTGGTACATAGATATTGAAGAGACTTACCAGTCGGCCTATTTCCTTGTGAAGGAGTTTGGTCTGGATCCAATGCATTCTCGTTTCAGATTTGATCAGATCGAACGTCATAGTGTTCCACAGGGTGCCTAACCCACCTGAGGCACCTCTTGCACTTTCTGTTATTCTTTGGCTTATTCTCCATAGAATAGTTGTTGCTTTGAGTAAGTCTTGGCTGTCCATCTTAGTCTCTTGGAGGAGTAGGATATCTGATTTTGAGGCTCTTATGATGTCCTTAAGTGCTTCTTCTTTCCTTTTTCTTTTGAATCCCCTACAATTCCAGGAAGTTAGTTTCATTAATTACCTTGGGGGGATGAATGGCCTCCTTGGGAGACCTTGGAGTGCGTCCTTGTCTGTCTGACATTGATTAGTTGTCTGATTGTTGGTTGCGATCCCTTTAGGACATCTTTGTAGGTTTCTTTGTCTCTTTCTTCCTTCTTAGATTTCCTACCTCTTCCTATTTCCTTTGGTGTGGCCAGGGCATCACTTGCACCTTCGTACTCACTATCTGACGAGACCTCACCTTCCTCTATGTATGGTCTTGCGTCCTTTCTTGGGGGGGATTTGCATTGCTCTTCTTCTTCTGCCGGCGAGTGGGTTTCTCTGAGTTTGGGGGTTGGATTTTCACATGTATCTTCGGTTGGGGATTCCTCCTGTGTGTTTTCTTCTACTGTTTTCTCTGCAGGTTCCTGAGCCAATATTCTGAAGGTGTTCTCTACCCTTGTGTCTGATTTATTTCCTGGGTCCCTGGGTTGTGTGGGGGCTGTCTTTTCATTCCTTGGGCCTTTAGTTTTGGAGCTAGATCTTCCTTTTCTTGGTTGTTTCCAGCCTTCTCCACTTTCTTTCTCCATGTTTGGGTTTTTAGGGCAGTTCCTCTAGAAATGTTTGTATTCATGACATCCCCTACATTTGAACAGGAGTTGTTCGTAGTCCAGCTTCTGGTAATGCTGCCAGTCGCCAACCTTGAGTTTGATCGCTTCAGGAAGTCCCTCCTCCAGATCGACTTCCACGCAGATTCGTGCGCATGAGTATTAGTCTATAGGGTCCGCTCTGTCGATGTATTGTCCCAACCCGTTCCCAATTGCTTGAAGCGAGGAGGGGTTCCAGCAGTGGATTGGTAGATTTGGTAGCCTGACCTAGACTAGAACATCCTTGGGAACTTCTAGAGCTGGATCAAAGCTAGGAGTCCAGCAATTCAGATAAAGCCCTTGAGTGCCCATAAATTACGTCCCATTCCTGAAGATGAGATCCCTATATTCCTAATAAATGAATTCAAAGATGAAGAATCCTCTTCCCACCGCATAGCAGGTTACACTATTTTTTATCAGCGGTCTCCAATTCCTTTGGATCCAGTTGTCCGTGGTTCGAGCTGAAGGCCAGAGCCCCATGAATTTTCCAACCAGTCCTCATTTTGACAGGGAAGTTGCTACCCTCATTGGATGGTCCAAGGGTAGATCAATTTCAGGTATTGAATCAAGCTTATTGATGAAGCTATGGGGATCCGCAGGGGGGAGATTCTTATCTTGGGTGGCTAGAAGCTTACGAAAGGAAGAAGTAGGAGAAGGAGGGGGCGGCGGCTCCCCTCCTCTTGGAGCGGCCATGGAAGGCAGCTAAGGCGAGCAGAGACTAAACCCTAACCAGAGCGTTGTCTCATTCGCGAAAAAAACACTGTTGAAATGTTATCCCCACAAGTGACAGGGATTTCTAACAATTCCAATTGTTAGGACATGCTTATGATATTTTAAATCCTTAATTACAACTTGGTGAGGGGAAAATTCTATTGTTTTACATTCATCTAAATGAGTGATTTGTTACATTGATAGAAGGTTGTAGAAAAATGTGGAACACATAATACATAAATAAAATGACCATAATCTAATTGAACTATTCAAAGACCCTACAACACAAAGTTATCTATCATGACTAACAAATATTTGTTTGGTGTTACATTCATTAAGGGCATAAAAGATGGTTTTATGCTTAGCCATATGATAAGGTGATCCAAAATTAATAAGTCTCTCGTTAGAAGAAGTAGATGTTGCATTGAAAGAAAAACCAAACACATAAAGTCAAATTCCATGAAAAAAAGAGTTAGAAGGAGGATCAATATTGATGTTCTTCTTCTTCATTATTGCTTTTGAAGTTTCCATATTTTTGAAACATTTAGACTTCAAATGACTATATTGCCCCCCAAAATTACAATGTCTCTCAGTCTTCTTGCCTTTTGATTTAGTTCCTTTATCACCATTGGGAGTAGACACTTATTGAGAGGGTTTGGGACCCTTGTTTTGTTTGTTGTTGCAGTAATGTTTCTTCTTTAGATTCTTGGATTTATCTTTTTTTTTTTGCATTATGGCTTTGTTAGATGTACCTACAATTCTGATCACTCCAAGACGCAAGAGCTTATCTTTCTATCTAATCAAAGAATCACAAAAATCTTGAAAATATGACACTTTGTAAGTATCTCTTTGACTAATAAGAGTTTCTTTGGTGGAGTGAGAAGTAGATAAAAGAAATCAAATAAGCAATGCTAAGCATAACAAGAATATAATATATAAGTTGGTCATTTGTCTTGATTATCTTACATTCTACAAGAAAAATTCTAAATGTTTTGTACTTGGATAGAAAATATTTAATCCAAGAGAAATCAATGGGATTTAAAGCAATCAATTGGCTTTTGAGCCAGTGGGCTCAAATCTCATTGTGTTTACTAAACACAGTTTCCAACTTTTTCCACGCTACATCTGGGGTCTCAATTCCTTGAAGGTGAAATTGAAAATCATTAGAGATGGACGTTCTGATTAATCCATATACTTTATCATTTTTATTATCCTATTTGGCTTGTTTTAACGCGTTAAAAGGGACAATTTATATTCCCAAGGTAACTTGGGAATTTCCTCTACTTCGTAGTAAATCCTCCATACCAAATTTTCATGAGAAATAGTTTGAGCCGGTAAGCAGGAGATCACTTGGATTGGCCATATTACAACATGCAGGTAAGATGGATTCAAAAGAAAAAAATTGACTATCCAAATGGAAAGATCTCGAAAAAATAGGCGATTAAAAAAAAAATGAAACAAACTCAAGATGTTAAAGTTATGCCTTTTTGAATAAATGTATAAAAAGTAGCCAATGTACCATGTGGCAAGTTGAGGTTGATCAACATGGTGATAGGTGCACAATGAGGTTGTTGAGTTGTAAAAAGTAAGAAAAACAATGTCCTCATTGTCTAACTTTGTTTATAAGCTTATTTTTACAAATACATTACTTTTATAATATAAGTGATACACTTTTATAAAATAAGTAAAAAACACTTTTACAATGAGGTTTCTCTATAAGGGTTTCATACACCAATTTGGTGTTTGGCTTGGTCGTGTCCTTAAAAATAGATTATTGTTGTTGTTGTTGTTGTTATTTAAAGTTGCATGGAAAAAGTAATTTAGAAACACGATGTTAAAATTATTTTATGAATGATTCACTTTTTAAATTTAAATGAAATGCACTTCACTTTTTAAATTTAAGTAAAATGCACTTTACAATAAAATTATGATATGAAGTAAAGTTGCATGAATAAAGTAACTCAATAATAATAATAATAATAATTAAACTCAAGACCTTTAATTTAATAAAATAATTTGTAACCAAGTAAGTTTTGTAAAAAATATAACAAATATTACGAAGACCACAAGGTTTTGTTTTCTTTTTCATTTTGTTTTGAAGTGCACACTTACTCCAAAAATTCTTGTTTTTGCTTGCAACCAACTTCAACACTATCGCACATAGAAAACAAGCAAATTTCCAAAGAAAAAGTCGAAACTTTATAAATTTTGGGTTAAATCTCAGTCAGTCTATATTGAAAATGCAACTTTTCCTCTCCACTTTTGATTCGTTGAGATCGCACAAAGCACATGGTAAACACCATACACATAAAATAAAGAACTTTTCAATTTGTTTTTTATTTGTTGAGATCATACACAATGCATGACAAGGAGTATATGCAAATAGAAAAGGGAGCTCGCTGGAAATAAAAAAAATGAAATAAAAAACTGAAACGAAATATTAAAACAAAAAGAGATTTTAAAAATCGAAATGAAACTATATACCTCCAGATTTGATATAAATGAACATATATTGGGAAAACATAAACCTTTTCGAGTGAAACAAAAAGGGTTTTCAGCGGAAAATAACACTCCCGACAGAACGGATTAGTTCTTTCAGCCCCAAAATGCTAAAAGATAATATAATTTAGAAATCCTTTGATGCATGCATGTAAAGTCCCCATTTTTGGGTACCCTTGCTCTGCAGTTGGAGATGAATTTATGGATTTGTGTCAGCTTCATAGGCCCGCTTATCATCTTTCATCATCATAATCACTTCTGCACAATTAGATTTTGTTTCTGATGCATTTTGACCATTCCCATAATTTGAGAGTATTATTGAGCATTATTTAATGGATTTCACTAAGGTTGTAATTTTAATAAATTAGCTTAGAGGGGCACTTTAGTGTAATAGCCCATTGAAACTAGGAGGAAAATATCTAAATGTTGAGATTATGAAAAAGTGACTTCCAGTGCCCAAAAATGCTTTAAAGTTAAATAAATCACTTTTTGGAGTAAAAAAACACCTTAGGGGAATAAAGGTAAAGCGATATAAAAGTACAATGAGAACTCATTCTCTCATTATGATTGGTTATTTTATAAAGTTTAATTGGAGAGAGCTCTGGTGGCTTCCCTTGGGGTTTTGGAGAAAAGCCTTTGTTGATAATTGGTTTCGGTGGTGAAAGATTCCACCCTAGCTAATTGGTTGGAGAAATCACTTATATTTCTCACAGGTTTTCATTGCAAAAGGAAGATCTTTTATTCTTGCTTGGTAGTGTGGGCATTTACATAGTTTTTGTGGTATTTGTGTGGGCCAAGCCCTCTATTATTACGCTGTGGGAGTTTGTGGAGGTATTATTGTTTGTGTGCAATAGAAATAGGCATGAGAAGAGATCATATGAATTGTTTGCAAGACGTGGGCATCAAGGAAGAGGGTCATCTTCAGCTCCAGATCATAAAAGTACAATAAGGGGGGTGTTTTACTTAACAACAACTCTAGAGAGGGCTCGCACCAGTATTAGCAGCCATGGTAGCTCAAGAAAATGGGTCAAACCATACCCTTGTTGTACATGGGAGTTTTATGGGCTGGATCTATAGTATTTTGTGGAAAGGGGGGGTCATTTCAAACCAAGACCAAGCTATCCTCACACATAGCCATACCATTCAACAATCTGTGCCATCAAGTGCTAATTTGGGTGCTGCAAAGGGGATTGATCCATAGTACAACTACTACTACAACAAAGCTATTATAGATATGGAGAAGGGTTGTTGAAAATTGTATCAAACAAGAGTGCCAAAATTTATGGTGAAACAATTGCAAACTATTTGACATCAATATTGAACTGACAGTGAAGACAAAAACATGGGATCTAGTACACACATCGTTTCCTATAATTTGTTTTACAGGTTTGAACCAAGAGCACTAAAACACATTAGCTTCTAGGAGGGCTTATAGAGAGAGGCCGTACCATCTTTGCAATAGTAGAGCTATCAAACGAAGCCTATTCAAGTTGTAAGTTGTTTTTGTTAGTCACAACATGATTCTTCATCAATTTGTGCACATTTCTAGTTGCCTAACAGGTCATAATTAATACATGCGATAGATTTGTACTTGTTGGGTATTTGTTGTTATCTATAGGTAAAATTGTAAGACCATTCTTGGTGGTAGTTTGCTGAAATAATATTGATTTTACAGCTGATAAGAAATGGGTATTTTTTACATAAATGTACTAGTTTTTTATGGTGTTAAATGCAATAAAATTCCCCTTCCATTTGGAATATAGTTGTGGAATTTTTGGATGATGGTGAACTGTTTGTTAAAAGTACTAAACATATCAGCATGCAAATTGTCTGTCAAAAATATTGAACCAAGTAAGCACAACACATATCAATAGTGAAGTGTTTGACAAAAGTCCTGAACTAGCAGTAAACATTAAATTATATCAACAATCCAAGGGGGGATATTCCAGTGGTATCAGAGATGTGTTTCCTACCATCCTGAGGGGAAAAACAGTGAAAATATTTTTTCATATTGCTACCATTTTAGTAGGGAAACTTAGTAGCAAGGTTTACATTCATGGGTTTAAGAAATATGAAGACAAATCCATAACTCTGGGAAGAATTGTTGCAAGTCCTTCAAGAAAATCAAAAGAATATAACAATATTGTTAGAGAACCATGAGTTGTTGGAGCATCATGTATCAACTGGGAAAAAGAGTGGAGGGTTTACAGATTATTTGAAGGAGCATAAGGCACTTGGTGAGGAGTTTCACTCAACCATGTTATTAAAGGACTTTTGCACCATCAAATCTGAAGTGATTGGTGATTTGGATGCCTCATCTCACGAGGGAAGTTTGACAAAACCCAAGGATGAATTTTTGGAAGTGCATGTATCTACTCTGGTTGAGTATGTGTGCAATGAGGTTGAAAAAATTTCAGCCTTCAATACACCACTAGAGATATTCGAGGAGGTTGATAACATCAACGCTTATGATAGGAATGTTGATTGCACTTATGATGATTATGATTATTATGATGAGCTTTGTGTGGAGTTGAGTTTGGAACATTCTTCATCATCCACAACAGAGACTCGGTCATTATGGCAGCTATAACACAAAAGGATGTTAGTGGTACTCATGATTTGAGGGAAAAGCTTATTGTGATGGTCAGACACACGTAGCATTCATATTTATAGGAGCTTGAAGAGAGGCATGATTCAGAAATTTCTGATCATATGCATAGTTTGCATCATGGGAATCATGAGCCACCTCTTTTGGATAGCCCATTGAAGGCTCAAGTCATAGCTACAGATGAGATAGTTGAGCATATACCTCGTGGACCAACCAATAGGGAAGTGTATGCATCCATTGATTGTGGAAATGTAACAATCACTTTCTTAGGGATACATGGTTTGTACATTAAACTGTTAACTGAATAAATATGTTACTCTTTTAAAATAAGTAAATCAATTTTCTACTTCAGTCCTTGATGTGACATGTATATATATACATATATATATTATCTTTCACTCATAAT
>JASDQU010500338.1:75012-87801 GCA_032191745.1 Picea mariana
TCATTGGAAGCACCAACTTCCTTTGTTTTCCAGCTACAACTGGAAGGAGGCTCCAACCCCCTAGTTTCTCAGGCTACAACCTGAGGGAAGCTCCAACTCCCCAATTCTCTGGCTACAACCAGAAGGAGGATACAACCCCCTAAGTTCTTCGGCTACAACCAGAAGGTGGCTACAACCACCTATCCTTGCCCCATCCAACCGCCCTGATGTAGAGGTAGAATGATGAAACCACTGTCACACTATCACTATGAGATATACCACTGTACAAATGTATCAACCTGTACCACTGACCTGCATCCAACCTGCACAACTGCCCTATAATCAATCTGTACCTAAACTGAACATGTATAAACAAAAATACAACATGTACGTGACTTGTAGTGCTGGAGCATGAGTATGTACGTGCCCTATCTGTTATTTAACCCGCATATTTATGCAACCAAACTGTTATGCAGCTTGTATATGCCTTCTGAAAACTAGGGTTTCCTTTCTCTTGAAAACTTCTGACCCTCTGTAACTTCTTTCACATAGATCTGTAACATGTCACTATATCTAGACTGTATCTATACCCTGTGCGCACATCCTCTTTACCCAAAGGCTCTATATATCTCTCTATTCATGTGTCATATAAATGTGTGTAATCATAAACAAGTATAATATCCCTCACATGATCCATACATCAAACCCTCTCTAGTATTCAACCTCTCAATACATCAACGACTTCACAAATAGAAGCTCTCAACCATGTACCATAAAAACCCTTAGCTATATGCCAAGAAATACAATATGTGTCATGACAACTCTAACAATATGTATCGATGATAAATTATACCAGCACTGTATTTCTGTAGCTATGAATTAAACAAAAGTTCTCATGCAGCCACTAGTCTCTCTAGGGAGAATTCTCAAATATCCATAACCATTTCTCATGCATACATCAAAATCCAACTATTCATAGAAATAAGACATACCTTTTGAACCAATGGATAGATCTGATGTATCTGAGCACTACAAACCTTCCTGGGAGCTTGATCTCAGAATCTAGAACCTTTGCATCTTCATCTCTTAAAGTTTCCATGGCTTTACCAACATGTACGCACCCTAATACACTGCCAGCCCGCGTACGTATGCACCCTAATACACTGGAAGCCCCTGTATGCTTCAATATGTACGCACCCTAATACACTCTCAACCCATGTACACCTTAGAAACTAGGGTTTTTTGGTATTCGTTGTAATTCCGAAACTTTCTCCGTCAACTCTTCGTACTACCTCAGACTTTTGCAACTTCAGAAGTATCAATGAGTTCTTGCAATAAGCCTTGCACAACAAAAGATATTCAATGTGTTCAAGTGTGATCAAATGAGAGAGCCTTGCCTCTTATTTATACTTTCATATAGCATCACACTTTCCTTATTTTAGGGAGTTCTCCATTAACTTTATTATTTAAATAATTTCTTTTGCAAACACTTTGACTTTTTGGGGCTTCTAGATGACTCATGAGGGTCCTCCAACTTCACATGGCCATAAATCTCTAACCGTGAGGAGTTATGTGATGTTCCACATACCACCAAAAATGGCATGAAAAGCATTATACATCTAGGATAGTTTCACTGACAAATTCACTGACCTTCATCTCATTATTCCACAATTAAGAATGAGTTCTCTAACCATACTTCTAGGATAACTCAATCCGCAAAGTGTCTTCCCGTGAGGGATTTCACCATAAGGGGACCACTTTGGATTTCATCCATTTGTACTTCTTATAAACTATGAAAAGACAATAAAGTGTTATCTTTACATCAAACAAACATGGGTCCATTACCAAAACCTTCGTGCTACCAGACTTTCTTCAAGGGTTGACATCAATGACAACCAACCTTAATCAACAATATGACGCTGGAAATCCGTAAAAAACCCTGGACAAAACCACTTAAAACCAAGTCTTTCACTATTCTATTAGTCCATAAGGCCCAAAATAGAAAAGATAGGGAAAAACCATACAAAGTAGCTAAAAAAATTCTTTTAATAGTAAAAATAGGAAATTTTACCATACCATTTGAGTTTTTCACCCACATAATTCTTTTAAGGCCATTTTACCCACGATATTCTGGTGGCGATTGCTGGAGCTACGATTAATGGAATCGAAAACCGTCTAGACCAAGTAATTTCCCATCCCATTTTCTTCTATTTAAATGCTTTACATTTTAGATTTAGTCACCATTTTTTGAGTATTAGAGGTGGTTAATTAAAAACTAGGTTGTACGCAGGTGACAATTCATTGGGTCATGTACATGACCTCATGTACGTGGGAAAAGCAAAGTCTACCCACGTATATGAATCCCTATACATGATTGTCATAAGGTTATCCTGCGTACAAGTCTGTAAACAAGTTTTTAAAGAGGATTAACTCAAAAATTGGTCTTTCCTTTGCAGGATGGTGATTGAATGGAAGGAAAGGGAGCATGAGGAGATGGATGCAGCAGTAGAAAGAGATGTAAGGGCCCATCAATATTTGAAAATATGTGGGCTCTATAAATTTTGGGCCATAAAATGAATGATGGCTCAAGTGAGGTTCCACCGATTACTAATAAACTTTTTGGATCCAGAGATAAAGGCCTTTAATATTGATGTTCAACCATTGAGAATTGAAGTGGAGGAAATATATTTTATCATAGGATTGTCTTGTTGGGGTGAGATGGTGAATCTCAAGGCCTGAGGGGCTGGAGATGGGATGACTATGGAGGAATACATCGCCACCCATTGTGTTGCGGGAACAGATAAAGTAGGGAGACAACTCCCTATCAGGGCGATAAAGAACTTGAGTCTAAAGATCGTTGTGCTTGTACTCACACTGATATCATGTTGGCCTCATTTCACCAGGCATTGAGGCCACTCATGTTCTATGCAGTAGAGTGTTTGAGACCCACTGTTTATGACTGGTGCACCTCACTACTGGATAACATGAAGAGGCAATTGACGGATTGCAAACAAGGGTGAATGAGGAACTTCGAGTTTGCATATATACTGTGTATTTTTTTCTTTGAGAGGGTTCCATGTTTGAGCCCTAGAGTAGAAATTACTCCACAGGAATTGTGTGATCCAACCATGTCATGGTGGACCAAGGTGATGAGGCGGTTAGGAGGTGGTAGGGTGCCAACTCATTAAAATGATGAGTTCTTTCAGTAGCGGCACCGATAGGTCATAGCCATCGATAACTATCCCTATGGAGGGATCGACTACCAAGGGGACCCTTACATGCCATTGCCACCAGGATCTACCTTTGGAGAGATCTGTAAGAAATGGTTTTTATATATTTCATTTTTTTGTGTTTTTCAATTTTGATAAAGGAAAAATAAAAATGCAAATATTTTTGTATGGTATCAAGTATTAACAATTGCTTTCTGACATAGACGTAGGTCCTCAATGGCCATAGGGATTCCCATGACATTAGCGAAGGGACCAAGGAGACGAGCTAATAGGCGGGGATGTAGAGAGAGTGCTCCAAAATATGCAGGGAAACTTGTCTTGTTTGACACACACGATTCTTATGGTTCAAGTGGAGGATCTTCCAGAGGTGATGCAGAGGCAAGTGGTGGGTGTACCCCATGCATGGGTGAGACTCTTTTGACTTCTTTCTAACACCGTAGTGTGCTATCATGATACCCATCTAGCACCACAACAGAAAGAAAATATCTCTATGGCTAGGGGTAAACCACAACAGACAGAATGACACCCATAAATCAACTCTAATATCAAATATGATATATAAATGAAATTCTAGCAAGAGAAGGATATAAGCCTACCTCATCCAGATGTTCGAAGAATACCACCATTGAGCAAACAACCTAAATCTTTATACCTGCAACTTTTCCTCAATAAATAAGATACGCATCAGACACCACATGCATATATTCCATGGTTATGCGATGTACTAGCCATATATGTATTTTGAGGGCGTGAGCCCCATTTTTTACTATGACACTATATGTTTTGGACTTTAAAGGATGAAATATAAAAAAAATTGGTCTTCGGATTTACTTATATATGTTACAAAGTATGAATGTATGAATGTGTTTTCTCTACTTAGTTATGTGAAAAATGCCAATTTAGAATTTAATTAGCATATGCATCGGATACTTGATTATAACTTCCATGGATGTGACTATAAGTAAGAAAATCAAAGTATCGTTCCAAAATTCTTACCCGTAGGAATCGTTGGAGTAAACTAGGATCTCTCACATGGTAATTGTCGTTCAACTCACATACAACTAACTAGGAGTCAAGGAAAAATTCTAAAGATCAAACACCATGTGAAATGGCATCATGTAATAGCTCTATAACGACACTATACTTAGCCACTTTTTTCATTGATGGCTCAAGACGATGCCACCTGAAGACACCAGTTGTCCCTTAGGTGAGTAGATAACCCAAGCGACGAAAGCCATGTTCTGCATATGATGATTGGCACCGTCCGCGAATCTTAAGTAAACCAAATATTTTGCTGACATATTCCAACCAAGGGAAAACTCAATAAGGAAGTCGATGATGCAAATAAAAAGAAAAAATAAGTATATACTCTAAGATACACTAATATACAAAGGTCGTGCCCGAGTTTTAGGGCTCAAGCGTAATACCTTTTAAGGTAGAGCCTATTGCTTGGCTCGTCTAGCACATTCCTCTCATAATTTCTAATTTGTATTCTCCTTTCTCTAGGACACGTCGCACAATATAAGGATCGTGCCACATGAGGTTGAATGTACCTTCTCCTAGCGTTTCTTTGGCTTGGTCATAAAGGAGAACCAATTCACCCTCAGCATATTATCGAGGAAAAACAGACTTATCGTATTGGACCTTAACACATCGTGTTTTTGCTTCGATAGCCCTAGAGGCATCTCGACGTTGCTCATCAAGGTGCTCTAGGATTATGAGGCATTCTTCGAGATCAGTCATGTCAGGTAGGAGCTTAATTTACAACTTAAGTGAAGGGATTTCACATTCAATAGGAAGAATCAACTCCATGCCATGTACTAACTAGAACAATGAGAAATTGGTGGAAGTCTTTACCATGGTTTGGTATTCCCAAAGTGCAGGGTAAAGCATCATATGCCAGACAGATTTACTCTGACTGACAGTTTTCTTCAAAATGGTCTTTAGAAATTTATTCACTACCTCTACTTGTACATTTTCCTGGGGATAATAAGGGGAAGAATGACCGTATGTAAAACCTAGTTTCGATGCTAACTCTATCATCATTTCATTCTGGAAGTGATTTCCATGATCAGTGACAATATATTTTGGGATTCTGAACCACGCTATAATCTGATTGAATACGAAAAATACTGCAGTCTTACCATCCAATTTAATGGTGGGCATGGCATGTTCACATTTAGTAAAATAATCCACGACCACGATAATATGATGGTGCCCCCAATCTGAAGTTGGGTTTCAGTCCATGAAATCCACCCCCGACCACTTAGTGAAGGGACTGACGATGATGACTAGGTAAAGAGGGGTTGGGTGCGATAACATTTTCTGAGCAAACACCTGGAAAGGGTGACACTTCTTTATCACTTCAACGCAATCTTTAAAAATTGACGGCCAAAAATAATTGGCTCGCAATATCTTTTGGGTTGTCGCAGGCCTAAATAAATGACCACCATATGCCTCACTATGATAGTCATTGAGAACAACTTCATCTTTCTCGAGAGTCAAACAATGATGCAAGATATTATCCACCCCTTAACAATACAAAATGTTGTTGATAATGAGGTAGTTCTTAGCCTGATGACATATATGTCATCGATCGTCTCTCGACAGATTCTAAGGGAGATTCAAGATTTTAAGGTAGATTAAAATATCTCCATACCAGGGGTCCGAAGACGAGATAAGGAAGATATGTTCATCCGTGAACGAATTTTCATGAAAAATATCCTCATCCAATCTAGGGAAGTCTGACATCAATTCGAAAAAAAATAACAATTTCTTAGATTTCACAGAAGCAAAATCGAGATCAAATTCTTGCAAAATAGCAATCCACTTATTGTATTTCCACCCTATGATATTCCTAGTAAGGACATATTGAAATGGATTGATATCCACAACCAAGGTAGTTTTTCGGTGTAAGATATAATGTCGTAATCTTTGAACTACATGTGCAACGACCAAGGCCAACTTCTCTACGTGAGAGTATTTAAGTTCAAGACAAACCATATTTGGACTAAGGTAGTAAACAATGTGCTCATGGAGCTCATCATCCTCCTGAACCAGTACCATACCAACCATCCCTTCATACGCAACAATATAAAGCAAAAAGTCTCTACTGTAGTATGGGGGATTCGGCAGAAGCATCGATACCAAGGATTTCTTAATATCATTGAAGTATTCTTGGAATCACTCATCCCATATGAACAGAGTGTCCTTCTTCAATATACACATGAAACCTTTAGTTATATTGGCATAGTTTACTATGAAATGATGCAGAAAGATAGCCTTCCCCTATAAACCATGAAGTTGTTGAATGTTGCGTGAGGGAGGAAACCGAAGTATTGCCTAAACCTTCATAGGATCCACCATAATCCCATGCTCAGATACTATGAATTCTAAAAGATGACTTGACCTAACGCAAAAGATGCTTTTGTGAGGATTCAACCAAATGTGATAATAATGACATCTCGCAAATACTAGTCGAAGGTGAGTTGAGTGATATACCCTCTTGCGAGAGTGAGGAGCGAGATCATCTAGCTAAGCTTTGAAAATATTCTTAAGATCGTGAAATGCAAAGGTCATGACACGTTGGAAGGTTTCTCCGACATCTTTAAGACCAAAAGGAATTTTCTGGTATGCAAAGGTACCCCAAGGAAAAATAAATGTCATCTTGTGTTGATCCTCGGGTTTGATCTAAATTTGATTATAACCTGGAAATATGTCCATAAATGAAAATACTTTTCTTCCTGCACACTCGTCGAGAATCTGTCGAATAAAAGGAGTGGGGAATTTATCTTTAGGACAGGTCTTGTTCAGGTCCCTAAAATCCATAGATACATAGATGGTTCCTTTATTTTTATCTATCGGAATGGGGTTGGACACCCATTCAATCAAGAGAATTGGGTAGATGAAACCAACATTGAGAAACTTCTCTACTTCTGCCTTATTAGCAGGGCCCTTCCTAGGATTTACATCTCTAAGACATTTCCGAACAATTTTAGCATTCTGATAGGTTTTAATTTCATGTTCGACAATGCTAAGGTCGATCCATGGCATCTCTTTGTATGACCAAGAAAATACATCTCGAAATTCCTTGAAGAGATCAATGTAGATCTAAATTTCGTCAGGTGAACAATCTACACCGATATATACGTTTTCGATTTTGCCAGGGGTTCGAGAGATGTCGATCGCGATGGTAGGAGAAATGTTCTCCATGTTTCCTTTGACATAAATTCCATGTGTATCTAACGGAACCACAGCGTGACTGACCATCTCACTCAAGGTGAACCTAAAGTCATCATGTTCAATCCTAGTAAGCTCCTAGAGAAAATAGGATCGATGATGCATATCATCCCAAGGCCTATCAGAACTAGACATGGCCTCTAATATGGATTAATCTGAAGGTAAAGTATCATCACGGAAATCATGTGAACAAGATGATTGAATGGCCCATATGGGCTCTAAAATAGGATCCACCTTGTTCGTCCGCGAGGAGGAAGGATCTATGTCAGCAATATATTCTATAATAGCATGATACATAACTTCTACTCTGGACAATGGCATTTCCATCCCAATGTGTGAATGACATTCATATGACATAGTCAGGGAAGGCAGGGTACAAGGGTCATTGAAATACAAAATATAGAAAGGAACAAACCTCATCAACAATTAATACTCACTGGAGATGGCATTAATATGTTGAATTGGTGCCATGAAATAGAAAGTACCCATCAAGGAGGAATACATCCTGAAACCAACATTCTCAGTTTCCTACTGAGAATTATCAATAAAAGGGACCGAAGGTCCCACCAATGCATTAGGACTAGGATGCATAAAGTACAACTAATCAACCGTCAAAATCTTCCATTCATGAAGAAAGCATAGAGTGCAGAAAACCGATGACACAATAGTTTTCATAACATAATTCCAATTACGCCCTAGTAGTAGATTGTAGTCAAAAGGCGCATCAACCACCTCAACCTCAACCTCCACAGTCTTTCCACCTAGCAAGACCGAGAAAGAGGGAAGGATCACGTGGGGTCTAAAATAATTCCCATCAAATGTAGTCAAAATGGTCATGGATTGAGATAGGGGCGGAGAGATAATGGCTTCCCAATAGGCTAGATACATCATGGATGTAGAAGCACCTTCATCAATTACAATACATTTGATGGTAATTTTTGTGTACTCCACATGGATTTAAAAGGACATGTGGTAAGGTAAGCAAGTCTTAACGTCTGTGACATCAAACTTGATAAGCTTTAAGCCACACGGATCTAGAGTTCCTAACGTAGATAGAAAGGCATTCCTCTATGAAGGACTCGTCTAGAGCACCTCCAAATCTGACATCACAAATGGGGTTTGGTCCAAATCCTCAACAATCGAGTAGTTTTGGGTGACTTTGCATTATGATTGTGGGTAGAGCACTTTAGTACTCCATTCAAAATATGAGGCGGAGGTTCCGACTTATCGATCTAAAGGGTGTTTCCGGGGGAGGAGGATGCTCTGGACCTAAAACAGTCTATGAAGAACCGTAATCAGGAGATCGAGTGGCTACATCAATCTGAGACTGTTAGGGACCTAACCCCTCACGTAGGTAGAATAATGTATTTCCATGTAATAAAGGTCAATATTAATAAGGCCAAGCAATAAGGAAGAACAAGTCCAATGTAAGAAGACCTAATAGAAGCTTTCGCTTCTAGAAGGATATTCCTCTAGATTGTTCTTTTGATAGGCATATTTAGTATAAATAGGAGTTGAGGGTATGATAAGTTTTGTCTTGGATATTATTGTAATAGAGATCTACTCTGTTGCAGTTTTCCCCCTCGAATAGGAAAGTGAACATTGCTCTCAATAATCAAAGTGCTTTTTCTGGTGTTATTCTGGTATCATTTTGGCATTATTTTGGTATTGTTCTGGTTATATTGTTGTTAAACTACTATTTCTAGCTAATTATTTATGTTATGCATACTATTTTATATCTGGAATATTACAAGTGGTATCAAAGCACCTTCCTCGGTAGAAAATTGTCGGTTAAATTTTTTTCAGGGTAGAGACGTATTCCAGCCTATTTAAGCTACAGAGTTATGTCGTTACGTGCATAAACCCATAGTCAGGGATTCATACACGCATGAAATACAAGTGGTACTTAAGCGCACATATATTGGTCACCCTTGTAATTCCTATTGGTACCCCTTCGAGTGGTAGCACATCAGACAACACCTGTATACGGATCGACTTAGATCTCTTGAAACCCTCCATAGATAAACCGATTGGCCGCCTGGCTGCTATAGTGCCACCGATAACAACACTCAGGAAGATACTCTCTAGTACCTGGGCATTCGGGTAGTACAACTAAGGGAACGATCTAGCCTCCTTAGTTGGTGCCTTGAGATATTGGGTCGAGTACTACCGTTGGACCCCACACATATATCAGAGAGCTATAGCACAAGGGAAACTCTTGTCTTTAGAACCCTTTAATACCCTAACCTTTAGGATGGAAACAAAAACATAACATAAAATATCTATTGTCATGCAACTGTGTCTCCTGCATTCAAGTTAAGAAATTACAACACATTTCTTCCTGTTAATCATTTGGGAATTTCATCACTGCAGTATTCTTCAGATTGGAGTATAACTCCATAGGAGACCTATTATTTCAGACCTATTCCATTGGATTTCTCTCTTCACCCTTATCGCAGACATACCTATCATTTTTCAGCAATTTTTTTTTTCTCGTGGACCCGACCCCCTTCCAACACCCTTATTTGGGATTTACCCCATTGGATTTCACTCGTCGCCCTGATCATTGTGATACACTTCACCCATAACCCATTTTTCTGTGTGGTCCCAGCCACCCCTTTTCGTGTTCCCTCTTCATCATGGCCCATACTCATAGCCAATACTTGGAAGCTCGCTTCAATATCTTGCACTCTAATTTCACATAAACCCAACAAGAAGTGAGACAACTCAGTGCTAGACTTGCCACGATCAATAAAAACATGCATTCCTCCATCACCGCCACAATTGAGGAACTCAAACAAGACATTACTACCCATCTTGAATCCGTCACTACAATGATCTACGTCAAGCTTCATATCCCTATAGATCTTCCCTCACATGACCCACCTTTTCATACGAAGGTGAAACTTTTTCTCATTCCCAGAATTTTCAGCCCCATCACTTTCAGCGTGACCTATGCATTTCACATGTGGATGTGACCAAATTTGATGGCTCGGATCCCACTGGATTGGTAACTCAAATGGAACATTATTTCTCTTTGTATGGCATTAAGAATGAGTTGTCCAAACTCCGATATGGTGTTCTCCATCTAGATCAAGAACGTTGGAAATGGTGGCAATGGAGAAAAAATGCTCGCCAAGGGTATGTGTCTTGGACACACTTTGTGGTATAGATTTATGAATGCTTTGACACTGACACCAACCATTTAGGTTGTTTGACAAAGTTGAAACAATCTGGCACAGTGGAAGACTTTATAGCTTCTTTTGAGCGATTGACTTTTCGTACAGAGGGCATGTCTGATGCTTTTTTCTGAGAATGTTTTATCAGTGGCCTCAAGGATGAGATTCGTACCCATGTCCTCATGGCTCGGCCTCAGAGCTGGGTGGATGCTACTAAAAGAGAAAAGGAATCACAAGAGGTTATCTCTTGTCAAAACTGAAAACCCTCCTTTATTCCTTGCACTAAACCAGTCACTCCCACTCCTCCTTCTACTCCAATAAAGATCCATAAATTAACTAGGGCCGAAATGGCTAAATGCAAACTTAAGCACCTTTGTTATAATTGTGATGGCAAATGTTTTCCTGGGCACAAGTGTAAGGAACAAAATTATTTTATGGCCATCTTAGAGGATGTTTCAGAAGAGTAGGTTGAGGCTCCCCTTGTGTCTATGTCACTTGAACCCACCGACATGACCCCTCCCTCTGACCCACCCAAAGTAGAACTAGTTATTTCCCTAAATGATCTCACTAGCTTCTCTGCTCCCCAAACCATAGAGATAATTGGTTACATTAATCATATGAAGGTCATCATTCTTGTTGATAGTGGAAGCACCCATAATTTCATTCATTACCGCATTGTCCAAGAAACTAATTGCTATATCTGTTCAGTCAATAATTTTCAAATCATGATTGCCAATGGTCGGTCCATGAAATATGGAGGGCATTGTGAAAATGTGCATCTCCAAATTGGTGAATACCACCTGAAATATCATATGTTTTCTATCAACATGGGTAGTTGTGACATTGCGTTGGGTGCAGAATGGGTAAGGAATTTGGGTCCCATTCTCATGGATTTTAAAGAATTAACCATGCAATTCGACCAGGAGGGCCAACAATATAAGTTCCAATGAATAATTTCCAGTTCCCCGGATATCATCAGTTCCCATCGCATGGAAAAGTTGCTCAAAAAAGGTCATTCTGGCATTATTTCCCAACTCCATGCCATACAGGCAACTAAGACACCCTCTGTGTCGCAGGACCTCCAATCTAACCTCTCTAAACTTCAAGTGGTTTTTTCCACTCCATAGGGACTCCCTTCTTCCTGTGGTTTTCATGATAATTTCGTTCCCCTTTACCTAGGAAGCCTTCCTCCCAATATATGTCCCTATCGTCACCCCTTTTCCCAAAAAAATGAAATTGAGAAAATTGTTCAAGAATTACTCAACACAGGTTTTATCTACCCTAGTACGAGCCCCTACTCTTCTCCTGTGGTCATGGTCCTTAATAAAGAAGGTTCTTGGCGCATGTGTCCTTACTTCCGCACCCTCAAGAAACTCACCATTAAAGACAAATTTCTCATTCCTATCATCGATGACCTCTTGGATGAATTGAGTGGTGCCCAGTTCTTTACTAAACTTGATCTTCATTCTGTCTACCACCAGATCCATATGAAAGAGGCAGACATTACTAAGATTGCATGTAGAACTCATGAGGGCCACTATGAGTTTTTGGTCATGTCCTTTGGCTTGTGTAATGCTCCCTCCACTTTCCAAAGCCTCATGAATCATGTATTTTGTCCTTTTCTCTGTCCTTTTGTCTTAGTTTTATTTGATGATATCCTCATCTATAGTAAAACCTGGACAACCCATATTTCTCATGTGGATCGAGTTCTCCATCTACTCTCTCAGCACCAACTTTTACTAAAACAATATAAATGTGCTTTTGGCGCCTCAGAAGTCAAGTACTTGGGTCATCTTGTTGGCAAGGCCAGTGTCAGGGTGGATCCTAAAAATATTGAAGCTATGTAATATTGACCTCACCCAAAGAATCTCAATGGATTTTGGGGTTTAACAAGTTATTATCACAAGTTTGTTAAGAATTATGGAAAGATTGCGGCACCTCTCACTGCTCTCCTTAAAAATAATTCTTTCACTTGGACTCAAGCAGCTGCTCAAGATTTTCAAACCTTGAAGATGGCCATGTGCACCACTCCAGTCCTGGCCCTTCCTGATTTCACAAAGACCTTTGTCTTGGAATGTGATGCTTCTGGGAAAGAAATTGGATCCGTCCTTATGTAAGAAGGTCAACCTTTGGCCTTTACCAGCAAACAATTGTCAGAGCAA
>JASDQU010500339.1:0-12650 GCA_032191745.1 Picea mariana
AATACGTCCCTGCTAGATTTTTGAGCGATCTTGGTTGGTGTGTAGAGGAACTCTACCATTTCTTCTCGAGTTGGAGCTTTTCCTTTCTTTGTATTTTTTTAGAATAAGAAGTTTATAACTTGGGGTGGGTTGGGTCAGTGGTGTTGTGACTAGTCGATCAGATTCACAGAGAAAAATTGATTAGGGAGAGATAAACTGCTCGTATACGATAATTATGTAAAGGTAGGTTGAAACCTGGTTTTTAAGAAGTAGTAGAAGTGGATGCATATTGGAATTTTTCATGCGAATTATTTCCAGATTGTGTACAACATTTAAGAGTACAAATATCAAGATAATAAAAGACAAGGTTTGGAGCAAGTCAAAACTCCTGTAATTACAGTTGCATGAAGGAGCATATTAGGGTTAAGCATATCTATGTGCGAGAGAGGGAGGATGTAATGATACCAATGATATAATAAGTTATGTCGAAGAGAGAAGGAAAAGTATGACCAATACATTACATAGAGGAGATCGATATCGACGGGATGAAGGAGAGAAGATGTGTATTCAAAGATGAGGTAGGAGATGGAGTGTATTACCAAGGAAAGAGAAGGAAGATAGACTTACAAAGGCATTTATGCATGCAAGAGGAGGGAATCATGGAGTTATACCTTCTTTGATATCCCTGTCAAGTCAGGTAAGGGTAGAATAAATTAACTCCACACTTGTATTCTTTGCATTAACGTGAAACATTAATAAATACAAATTCAGATGACCTTTGGTTTCATATTCTAAATGACTCTTCCTATCATCTATGACTCTTCATATTTATCCTAAATAATATTTACATAATACGATAATCACGAGGATTAGGTATCCAACAAAAATAATTAAAGGAAAAGGCTCATATGAGCTTCAAATCACATGTTGATAGAGCTGAAATTTTGAAGCAAACGGTCACATTATTCCAACATTTCCAATTATAGAGGCCTAGATGGTGAGAATCCAAACTAGGAGGTCATATAAGTCCCATTTTTCTATCTTTTTCTAGGATTGGGTGCCTAATAATATGCAACAAAGGGTCACATGAACTCAAAATTACAAATAGATCAAGTCAAAACCCAAAGGTTGGGGTAGTCTCTTGGAATCCTAAGTACACTGATTTAATTATATTGTATAGATATTAATGTTCGTAAAATCAATAATTTTTAACTAAGTTGTTTGCTCAATTTCTCATAGTATACTACATTGATTTTAGTATTTGTATAGTGGATGCATTTTATTATTCTATTTTGTGCATTGATTAGATAGAATTGTAGGGAAATCATTACACCTAATAAAAGAATTTAGACTTAATGATACAATGAATAACTAATCAATTAGATGGTCAAAGATCCTAATCATAGAAAATAATTGAAGGCAAAGGCTCACATGAGCTCCAAATCACAAGATGATAGAATTGGGAGTTAGATAGAAAAAGGTCACATCAATCCAACATCTCTAACTATAGAGTCCCATATGGTGAGAATCCAAACCAAGAGTTCATATAATTTCCACTTATCTAGTGAGTTTTTGGCATGAGTTCCTAAGAATATGTAGTAAAAGGTCAGATAAACTCAAAATTTCAAGTTGATCAAGTCAAAACCCAAAGATTGGGGTAGTCTCCTGGAATCCCAAGTACACTCCATGGTGATAGTTTTTTTATTGGTTGACATTTCCTAAATACATATAAGTATTCTTTATGTTGACCACCTATTGTTGGTTTTATAAGTGGGATCCTTCCTAAGGCTTCATGAAGTCACAAGGATTGACAATGGAGAAATAAACTAATAATATTGGAAACAAAGAGAGCTAGGATATGACTTTTACTGCAACATCTCAAGTTAAAGGTTTGAATGGTCTCTGATTTCAACCTTCTTTCTAATATGATTGATATGATAAATATGAGAAAGTCAACAGGTGTTCTTATAAGAAAATATGAATACGATAGATTGATATTGATCACCATGCAATCTTTTTATTATTTATTATATGCATCCTATTATTTTATTAATATTCACCTTCTTCATCATTGTACATTGTTACTTTATTACTATTCACCTTATTCTTCATGTAACTTTTGAACTAACCTTCTTAATAGTACTATCTAGGTTATAGATAAGACTCTATAAATTTCAGAGGACCAAATTTATCTAAAACATATACATATACATAATAATGTTCATATAATTTTTTTGATGTGGCCACCTGCAACTAGAACCGAATTATATCCATCTTACCTCTGGATCTATCAAGCATTGAGAGGGATCAAATCACTCGAGGTGCAAACATTTCCTCAAGTTTTACACTCTAAAAATAATTGCACCTCAAGGGATTTGATCCCTCTTAGTGCTTGATATATCCATAGTAATATGAATCTAGGGTGGTCTATGTGCCACTTGGGTTGAAATCTATACATGATTGATAGAGGTCATGAGTTAATGTCATTGATGCTAGCCACCATGCGGAAATTGTTCTTATGATGTGGTTGACATTTATACGTTAACATTTTTGAAATTTCCATGTTTAGGTAGTCAACATATACATTCCTTAGATAAATAATTGTTTTTTAGTGGTCAACATTTATTTATAGTTCCGAAAGGTCCTTGAGTTCATTGGTGAGTTTAAGAGAGTATTAATACATCTATCAAGGTTTCATCTAAATGGCATGCCAAAAAGGAATTAGGTTGGGTACAATTTTGGGGGAATTTGGAAACATAGATATCCTGAAATATGACACCTAACCTTAACGAGCTTCATGTTATGCAATGCAATCCCCTAACTTAGGGGGTGCTTCTTGAAGAAACTTCCAACCAAAAAGAAAATTTGTTTTATAACATTGGTTTAAAATATAGTATATGTTTTTATGTAGGTTTAAACACTTTCCATAATGATCATTCTTGAGCTCACAAATATAAAGAGGGGATCGAATGGAACTATAATACCAACCCAAAAATCTATAGTTAAAAGAGAAAAAAAACTAACACTAAAGAAGTGTGTTAAGGATAAACCAAAAGTGTGCTAGTGAGAGAAAAATTCTCAAGCATGAGTGCACTACACATGAGATGCATAAATGCACATAAAAGAGAAAATATGCCAGTCATAAGAGAATGCCAAAGATGTAGTGCTCATAGGCTGAAAACACTTGTATTAAAAAGATTTAGCTCAATGATAAAAAAATGATTTACAAATGAGGTTTGAGTTGTGTATTTATATACAACTCATGTAGGCTTTTGATTAATTCGATTGGTTGTCATTGATGTCAACCCTTGAAGCAAGTCCAGTAGACAATTCTGGTAGCCCCAACAGTATGATTAAGGGACTTTAGTTTGATTGATGTATAATGGTATTAATTTTAATATATTTGTAGGTAAGACTATTCTAGATGGATAGTGCATGTCATGCCATTTCCAAGGATATGTGAAACGTCACATAACTCCTCATGGTTAGAGAGTTATGGCCTGGTGAAGTGGAGAACCCTCATGAGTTATCTAGAAGGTCAAAGAAGTCAAATTAATTCTATAAGCTCCTAGAAGAAGTTGACTAGTCAAGTGGGTGAAACTAGGAGTTAGTCATGGGTTAAGTTGTTGTAATAAGAAAATAATTAAAAATAATTTAGTTGCAACTAGAAGTGAAAAATTTACTATTTGTAGCAAAGTGAGTTAGAAGTGGGTTACCCCTAAAAGAAGGAAAGTGGGTTAAGTTGGTTAGAAGATAACCCCTTGAGGAAGCTACATGGAAGTATAAATAAGAGATAAAGGCTCTCCCATTAGTACCTATCCTATTGAATATCATTGATTATCTATTTTTCGAAAGCTTATTTGGGTAGGTATTATTGATAGAGAAAAGTGCGACAGAAAAATCGCGGCAGGAAAAGTAAGGCAAAAAAATTGTGGCAAGAAAAGTGCGGCAGAAAAATCATGGCAGGAAAAGTGCGACAGAAAAATCATGGCAGGAAAATCACGGTAGAAAAATCACGGCAGAAAAATCGCGGCAACAGATTTGCTGCAGCAGAATAGCGGCTACAAAACCGCGACAACATAATGCTAAAAGAAGAAAAAAAGGTACAGTTTTCATATGTGTAGTGTTGAATTTATGAATTTAGTTTAGGGTTTTCCTTGTAAATCTGGTGGATGCCCTCTTAGAAGTTTAGGGCTTGCTATAGAGTTGATTTGAGGCAAGTCTACTGAAGTTTAGTATTGGTTCATGTTTGAGGGATTTTGGTTGAGGTATGTTGCTGAAGTTATTGGTATAGATAGAGGTTGTATAACAATGAGGTTCTAACACATGGTTTGAGGTACAAACTTGTGGTATAGTGTTTGAGGTATATGTGATCAGATCAGATTGGTTGATGAGTATACAATGACAAGTTTCTCAGTGATAGATTTGACAAAACAGGTTGTGACAGTGACATATTAAATTACTACATTTGGTACTTATATTTCAGGGAGGTTAGACTAGGAAATGATAGGTGGTTGTAGCCACCTTCCATTAGTAGGTGAAGAACGTAGGGGGTTGTAGCCTCCTTCTGGTTGTAGCCATAGAATTGGGGAGTTGGAGCTTCCCTCAGGTTGTAGCCTGGAAATAGGGGGTCAGAGCCTCCTTCTAGTTGCAGTTGGAAAACAAATGAAGTTGGTGCTTCCAATGAATGTAATTCTTAAAGACAATTAAGAAAAAATATTCTGTGGTTTTCTCTCGCATTGGATTTCCACGTAAAAAATATTGGTGTACTGTGTATCTGTATGATTGTTCATTTGTTCATGGTTTATTTACTTTGCACTTATTGGATTATAATGCTACATTGATCATAAAGATAAATAACACTTGCATATTGTGGTTAAAAGGATTAAAAATATCTATTACTGAGTCACCCCCCCTCTCAATAATCCAACAATTGGTATCAGACCAAGTTCCTTTAGAAATTAGTTTAACCACTGAAAGGTAGATCATGGAGAGGAACAATAAGTATAAAAATGGAATACCACAGTTTGATGGACATAAGTATGCATTATGGAGCAGAAGGATGAAAACATATGTACATGTACAGGAATTTGAAGTTTGGAAATCAGTTTTAGATGGATACAAAGAACCAACAGTTCCACCAAAAAATGACAACAGAAAGAAACTCAGTCTAAATAATTCAAAAGCCATAAATTCAATTATGAATGGTCTTTATGATTTGTTATATACCAAAGTTATACATTGTAGCTCTGCTAAAGAGATTTGGGACAAACTTCAAAATATTTATGAAGGAGATTCAAAAGTCAAAGCAACAAAGCTTCAAACTTACAGAGGTCAATTTGAACAACTAAATATGAAGGAAGATGAGAATATTGCATCTTACATATTACGAGTTAATGAAACAATGAATGCAATCATAGTATTGGGAGAAGAAAATGAAGAATCTATAATTGTTCAAAAGGTACTAAGATCTCTTCAAATGAGATTTGATCCTAAGATCTCAACACTAGAAGAAAGAGAAGATCTAGACTCAATAAGCATGGATGAACTACATGGAATCTTCACAGCCTATGAAATGAGAACCGAACAAGAAAATCCAGGTATAAAAGAAGAAACATTCAAAGCATCCAAAAGTTCAAAGAAAAAGGGAAATCAAAAATAAAAAGAATATAACAACAATAGTGACATCTCAGAAGATGATGAAGAAGTGGTCAACTTTGTCAGAAGATTGAAAAATGGAACGAACGATAGATATAATGGTAAGCTTCCATTGTTTTGTTTTAATTGTGATGATATTGGTCATTTTGCTAACAAATGTCCTCATCGAAAAATAAAATAAATGATGAAAATGATTCAAATAACAAATAAACATATAAAGACAAAAGAACCAAAAAGAAAGTCTTCAAGAAAAGTTTTTGCACCAAAGAAGACAACTCCTCATCAGATGAAGTTGAAGTCAGTGAAAGTGAGACATAAAGATTTATATTCATGGAAATAGAAGATTATGATAAATAAGGCACCGAAGAATAATATGAAGAGGCAGAAGTTGACTACCAAGAAGAACGGTTGAGTGTTATAGAAGTTATAAAAAGAGAAAAGAAGAAAAACAAGAAGCTCCAAGAAGAACTAGACAAGAAAGAAGACACCGAAGAACTAGAGCAGATGATCACATAATTGAAGGTTGAAATAGAAGAAGATAAAATAATTGAAGAAGCACTCAAAGAACAATTAGAAGAAAGAGACAGGATCATTGGAAATTTGGAAGCAGAGATTGTCACATTGAGAAATGATCTTCAAAAGAAAAATATGCAGAACAACTCAAAAGTTTTGGATGAAATTATCAACAGTCAAAGGCTTAATCATGACAAGTCCAGACTTGGATACAATTAGATAGAAAAGGGATCAAGTTCCAAAATGATAGATCAAGAAACATATCCAAAAATCTATGCAGAAAAAGTCAGAGGGGATAGGAAGTTCTACAAGGAAGATCACAGGGACAGTCCTCCACTGAGAAGATTCAAATTTTAGAATCAACAATAGTCAGAAACAAACAGGCCTCAGGAAGAAGAAGGATTTAGAAGAGTAACTCTTTTCATAATATATTCAAATCCCAGGTATCAAACTATATTTTTTGGTTTATGTTACGCATGCAATAATTTTGGACATAAAGTTGTAAATTGTAGAGCTAAGAGAAGGAACATAAACAATTTTGAAAGTCATACACAAAATGGTTGTCCAAGAAGGCCTAGTGAAACATAGAGAAGAAGCTACAACAGGATTGAATCATTGAGCACTGAAGTGGAATGACACAAGTGCAACAACTTTGGACACATGGACAAAGATTGTAGAATGACAGTCCCTCCTAGAGAATCACAACAAAATAACAACAATCATAGACATGAACCTCAAAAGAGAACATGGATAAGAAAGTAGAATCAATATAGATATAAAGAATGCACACTCGCTCTACAAGATAAGCATAATAAATGTGGTTGGTATGTTGACAATGGTTTCTCAAAGAACATGACAGGTGATGAAGACAAGTTTCTAACATGGAGAAAGGAAAGAGATGGATCAATCTCCTTTGGAAACGACGACTCAACTAGAATCATTGGAAAGGGCACAGTCAAAATTGGAAACAAGGATACCAAGGTAGCAAATGTTCTACTAGTGGAAGATATGAAACATAATCTTCTAAGTGTAAGTCAATTGTGTGGCCAATATCACAAGATTATGTTTGATTCACAAAAATGCGAGATAAGAAAAGCAGGTTTAGGCAAATTGGTTGCAAAAATTGTAAGAACTTCAAGAAACATATATGTATTAAGTGAAATTGGAAACAAAAAGTATTGTCTAGGGAAGGGAGATGAATTTTGGATATGTCATAAAAGAATGGGTCACATAAACTTGGATAACCTAATCAAAGTCAGCAAAAAGGAAGCATTCAGAGAAATACCCCAGATCACGAAGCCACCCAACACTTTATGCAAGCATTGTCAAAGAGGAAAGCAAACAAAGACCAGGTTCAAATCAAATGAATACTCAACGACAAGACCACTGACAATTGTGCATACTGATATAGTTGGACCAACTAGAACAAAGGGTTAAAAAGGTGAGAAACACTTTATGTTATTGGTTGATGATTATGCAAGAATGACTGTAGTTTGTTTTCTCAGGAACAAGTCAGAAGCATTTGAAAACTTCAAGGTATACAAAGAAATGGTTGAAAATGAAATGGATTAAAAAATCAAATGCTTGAGATATGATAATGGAGGAGAGTTTACTTCAAAGGAATTTATGGATTTCTGCAGCAAGCATGGTATTAAAAGGCAATTCTCTGTTGCTAGAAAACCTCAACAGATTGGGGTTGTCGAAAGAAAGAAAATGACTGTACAGTAAATGAATCGAACAATCTTAATGGATTCCAAGTTGACAGATGTTTTTTGGACACATGCAATGCATACAACAGTTCACATTCAAAACAGAGTAATGCTCAGGAAAAATAGTGACAAAACTCCCTACGAGCTATGAAAAGGAAGACCAACAAATGTGAAGAACTTCAGAGTCTTTGGAAGAAAATGATACATCAAAAAAGAAGATGGAAGAATGAAAAAATTTGATTCTCGTGTAGACAAAGGCATAATTGTTGGTTACTCAAGTACAAGGAAAGCACACAAATTTTACAATGTGAGGCTCAACAAAGTTGTGGAAAGCATCAATGTAACGGTTGATGAGATAGGTGGATGAAAATTAAAGGAAGAAGAAAAAGAGTTAGTGGAATAGGTTTATGAAGAAGAAGGAAAGGATGAAGAAGAAACATAAGGGGAAGATGAAGAAGATCAAATAAAAGTAGAAGATAAAGAACAACAAGTACCTCCAAAGACACCTAGAAAAAAAATACAAAAGAATCATCCGTCAGATCAGACTATCGGGAACAAAGATGCAGGAGTTGAGACTAGAAGAATAATTCGTTCACCAGAAAAACTGCACCTAGCACTCTTATCTTCGATTGAACCAAACAATTTTGAAGAAGCCAACAAGGATGAATTCTAGATAAAGACCATGGATGAAGAATTGGATTAGATAGAGAAGAATGACACTTGGGAATTGGTTCCAAGACCAAGGTATAAGAATGTGATCGACACAAAATGGGTCTTTAGAAATAAATTGAATGAAGATGGATAGGTTACCAGGAACAAAGCTAGATTGGTAGGTGAAGGATATGCACATGTTGACGGTATCAACTTTGAAGAGACATTTTCCCTAGTTGCAAGAATGGAAGCAATCATATTGATACTAGCTTATGCATGTTCAAAGAATATTAAAGTGTATCAAATGAACGTGAAATCAACTTTTCTGAATGGAGAACTAGAAGAAGAAGTCTACGTTGAGCAACTAGAAGGATTTTAGTTATCAAAAAATGAAGATTATATTTGCATATTAAAGAAGGCCTTGTATGGTCTAAAACATGCCCCCAAAGCATGATATTCAAGACTAGACAGATACTTACAACAACAAGGGCTCAGGAAAGGAAATGCAGAAAACAACCTCTACATCAAGGTAACTCAAGATAATATTTTGTTAATTTAAGTTTATGTTGATGATATTATTTTTGGAAGCGATGATGACAGGTTGAGCCATAAATTTGAAAAGAATATGCAGAATAAATTTGAAATGTCATTATTTGGAGAATTATCCTTATTTTTGGGTCTTTAGAGATGTCAAAGTAACCAATGAATTTTTATTTATCAAACCAAGTATATCAGAGAAATGATAAAGAAGTTCATAATGGAAGATTAAAAACCAGTTAGTAATCCTATGAAAACCAGTTGCAAGTTAAGTAAAGATGATGATTCAAATTCTACAGATCAGAGGAAGTACAGGTCAATGATTGGAAGCTTACTTTATGTGACATCATCCATACTAGTTGTAATGCAGGAAGCTAGACAGGTGGAAAGATTTCAAGCAACACCAAAGGAATCACATGTTCTAGCAGTAAAGAGGATATTCAGATATCTCAAGGGTACATAAGAGTTTGGATTATGGTATCCAAAAGGAAATGATTTATCACTTATTGCCTACATCGATGCAGATTGGACATGTTGTAATGATGAACGATGAAGCACCAATGGAGCAACTTTCTACTTGGGTGAGTGTTTGGTATCTTGGATAAGCAAGAAACAATCATCAATATCATTATCTACAACCGAAGTAGAGTATATTGAAGAAAAAACATGTTGTACATAGGTTCTATGGATGAAACAAACTCTAACAGATATACAAGTTGAGTATGATGAGCCCATTCCAATCTATTGTAATAATAAAAGCACCATCATTATCTTAAAGAACCCAGTGATGCACTCCAAGACGAAGAAATTTTCAATCAAGTATCACTTTATATGGGAACAGGTTGCAGAGAAGAACGTTAGAGTTGAATATGTGGGAACAAAAAAACAAGTGGCATATATATTTACAAAACCACTTCCAAGGGAATCCTTTGAGTATGTTCGCTAGAGACTTAGAGTAATTTTTACTCCAAAATGAATTCTTTTGAATGCTTATATAATATGTATTAGATTTACACGAGGAAGCACCATAAAGAGGACAATTTAGGTTGGGGGAGAAGTTTCGAGAAGAGTTCAGTCAGGGGGAGCAACCCCAAGGACAATTCAGTTAGGGGGAGAAACCCCAAACAAAAAGTTACCTTTGCCATTGATTCAAAAAGGGGAAAGATTTATTAGATGTAGGATATAGAGTTATATTCTTGGAGAGAGAGCATGGAGGCATGGTTCCAGGGGGTGTGATGGTCACAGAGGGAGCATGAGTGATATGACTTTAGTGTTTCATCAGAGTGTTTCCATCAATGCCAAAAAGGGATATTGTTGATTAATTGGGTTGGTTGTCATTGATGTCAACCCTTGAAGCAAGTTCGGTAGAAAATTCAGGTAGCCCCAACAATATGATTAAGGGAATTTAGTTTAATTCATGTGTAATTGTACGAAGTTTAATATATTTTCATGCAAGAATATTCTAGATGGATAGTACATGTCATTCCATTTTCGGTGATATGCAGAACGTCACATAAATCCTCACGGTTAGAGAGTTATGGCCTGGTGAGGTGGAGAATCCTCATGAGTTATCTAGAAGTTCAAAGAAGTCAAATTAATTCTAGAAGATCCTAGAAGAAGTTGGCTAGTCAAGTGGGTGAAACTAGGAGTTAGTCATGGGTTAAGTTGTTGCAATAAAAAATTAATTAAAAACAATCTAGTTGCAACTATAAGTGGAGAATTTACTATTTGTAGCAAAGTGAGTTAGAAGTGGAAAAGTGGTTAGAAGTGGGTTACCCCTAAAAGAAGGAAAGTGGGTTAAGTTGGTTAGAAGGTAACCCCTTGAGGAGGCTACACGGATGTATAAATAAGAGAGAAAAACTCTCCCATTAGTACCTATTGAATATATATTTTGTGAAAGGTTAATTGAGAAGGTATTATTTATAGAGAAAAGTGTTGTAGAAAAAGTGTGGCAGTAAAAGTGCAGAAGAAAAATTGCGGCAGAAAAATTTTGGCAGCAAAACTGCAGTAGAAAAAGTGCGGCAGAAAAATCACGGCAACAGAATCGCGACAACAAAACCGTGACAACATAACTCTACAAGAAGAAGAAAAAGGTATGGTTTGTCAGACAATTGGCTTAGGTTGATGGACAATTCGTATTGATTGTTGGTTGTCATTGATTTCAACCATTGGAGAGTGATATTGTATATTGATGTCAACCCTTAGTGATTGATGTCAACCCTTGGAGAAAGCCCGGTAGTGAATTCCCGTAGCACAAAGGTTTGAGTAATGGACCCAAGTTTGTTTGATGTATAACGATATGAGTTTTAATATATTTGAAGGTAAGAATATTCTATATGTATAGTATATGTGATTCCTTTTTCGGTGGTATGTGGAACATCACACAACTCCTCACGGTTAGAGAGTTATGGCCATGTGAAGTTGGAGAACCCATGTTTGGGTAATGGACCCAAGTTTGTTTTATGGATAATGGTGCGAGTTTTGATATATTTGGAGGAAATAATATTCTAGATGGATAGTACATGTCATTCCATTTCTGGTGGTATGTGGAACATCACATAAATCCTCACGGTTAGAGAGTTATGGCCATGTGAAGTTGGAGAACCCTCACGAGTCATCTAGAAGCCCCAAAAAGTCAAAGTAGTCAAAGTGTTTGCAAAGAAGAAATTATTTAAATAATAAAGTGAAGTGATAAGTGTACTATAAATCAAAGTGGATACAAAATAAATTATTTAAATAATAAAGTTAATGGAGAAATTACTAAGTAGACAAGTGGTTAGAAGTGGGTTAACTAGAAAATAAGGAAAGTGGGTTAAGATGGTTAAAAGGTAACCCCTTGAGGAAGCTACATGAAAGTATAAATAAGAGACACGACTCTCTCATTTTAATCACAATTGAGCATATTGAATATCTACAAGTGACTGAGGTAACCAAAGGATATCTAAGCCGAATTTTAGAGGGAAAGTGAAGTAAAGAAGGCCAAAATTCAAGGGAGGATAAATTTTTTTGATGATGCTTTCTAAGGTATGTTATTTACATGTCATCTCACCATTTTCACAATAACATTTTTTCTAGAATGATTCAGACCGTGAAATTGGGAGGGCATTGAGGAAACATATCCAAGTAGTCGTGGTACAAATTTAAACTTGTGGGTCGTTGTATTTTTGGAGTTACACTCCGTGGAAAATAGGGTTTGTGGCTAGTCCAGAAACTAGCCTAAAATAGGTGTTTCGGGTAAAAACGTCATAAATTATTCATAACAGATGAAAATTCAGTAAGACCAAATGTGTTGGTTAGATTACAATCTGTATTATTCTATGTACAATTTTCAAATCCATACAACAAATATTCTATGCAGGGCATGCTCTACAAGTTATCTCTCTAGAATAAGCCAGAATTCAACAAGGTATGCCATTTTTTCTATAACTCATTTTTTGAGAGGTTACAAGTAATGACACCTGAAGGAATTGTATAAAACACACCGAAGAACATTGTGTACTATTTTCAGATCTTTATTCATTAGACATACATAGTTGTGATTATTTCAAGTTAGGGTTGTTAACTAATCCAAAACTAGTCATGTGAGACTAAAGTAAAGTTTGA
>JASDQU010500339.1:43836-57785 GCA_032191745.1 Picea mariana
TTACAAACTTTTCCAGGTATTCCTTGAACACTCCATTCATTAGGCACATGAAAACGGTTGGGGCATTTGATAGCCCAAATGGCACTACCATAAATTCATAATTCCCATATCTTGTTCTAAACATTTTCTTGTTGATATCTTCTTCCTTTATCCTCACTTGATGATACCATGATCTCAAGTCAATCTTGGAAAATATTCTTTCACCTTTCAGCTAATCAAATAGATCATCAATCCTTGGAAAAAGATATTTTTTCTTTATGGTGACCTTATTTAGTTGTCTAAAATAAATGCACATCCTTAAGTTTCCATCCTTCTTCTTCACAAGAAGAACCAAGGCACCTCAAGGCGACACACTTGGGCATATATACTACTTATTTAATAGCTCCTCAAGCTACATCTGCAACTCTTTCAATTTTGGTGTGCCCATTCTTTAAGATGTCTTGGAAACTTAGGAAGCTCCTAGCACCAAATCGATAGAGGAATAAATGTCTCTCTTTGGTGGCAGTCATGGGATTTCCCCAAAAACATCTTCAAAACCCCTCAAGTCCAGATGGTTTTCAATATTGGGCATTATATCTTTGGTTTCCTCTTCCATATGGGCTACAAAAACTTGACATCCCTTCGTGAAACTCTTTTTCAACTGCATAGCTAAAATTTCTCTAATAACTATATCTCTTGGAATGCCTTGAACCTTACATTGATTCCCTTCTTCATAAAAACATGTGATTTCCTTGTTGTAACAGCCTAGGACAACATGGTGTTTTTCCAACCAATCCATGCCAATTAGATAGTCATATGATCCCAATGGTATTATGTTTTTCATCTACCTTTGTGTTAATTCCATTCACATCTATTGGGAAATATTTAACTAGCTCATTGATTTTCCTCTTAGCCGCTATGGCTAAATGAACTAACCAAGATTTATTATTTTTTTCAAGTGAAATATTTCAACAATGTTAGAGTTTATGTGACTATGGCTAGCTCCATAATCAATTAAAATTTTTATGAGATGGTTATCAATCTTACCTTTCACTTCAATCATGGGGGATTGATATTTTGCTTACTTGTTGTCCAAGGCTACATAAATCCTTGGCATGTTTCTTCCCATGTATTCAATTTTTTCAACTTCTTGAATGTTGTGGTCAATCCTCATTATTTCTCCTTTGTGAGGGAAGTCCCTATACAAGTGATTTCCCTCACATCTCCAACATTGTACTGACTACTACCATGGCCTTTTCCAAAATGAAATTATCATCCTAGGATCATTGTGGGTTGATTTTCCTTGTTGATTTGCTTGGGCATTGTTCTAGAAAAATGATGACCTAAAACCTTCTTGCCTTTGATCCATCTTTCCTTTCATCTTGTCATTCCAATATTTTTGGAAGACCAACCATCCTCTAATATGCTCATAAATATTATTTACCCTCCTTATGTATGTTGACATTATGGTAGATGCAGGAGGTATTAACCTCTACGTGTAACATTTGATGAAACTAGAATATTCTGGGAAGTAAGAGAAACCCTAAAATGTTGGATAATAACCCTAGAAGACAAGTCGACTCAAGAGAATATTTAATATTGAGTTATTATCCTCTAGGAAGAGAATTCAGCCCAGTCAAGTGAGATAGAGCAGTATAAATAGAGGGCTCTAGAGCTCATCTGACACTCACTCACTCACAACTGCATAAGATTAGTGGTGCACAAGTTTGGAGAGGGAGTGCAGCTGTAACTGCTGCAACTGAGATTTTGGCTTTTGGTTGGACTTGGTCTCTTGGTTATGATTTGGACTTTCTTCTTGGCTTCTGGTTATTCTTTCTTGGTGCGCTACCCTTGGAGAAAGGTTCACTACCCTTGGTTGGCTATTGGTCTGCTACCGGAATTATTTTGTCTGTCAAGGTTAAGGTGCTCGGGGGTGGACTTTGTGCCTATGGTTGGGTGACAATATTGCTATATTTTCTATGGAAAAAGAGCACATCTCTCTCATTCTAAAAATGGCCTCCTCCAAAATCCTGGGGTTATCATAGTGTATATTTTCACTGTAGAAAGAAGGTAACCCACTCAGAAACCTTTGGATTTTGACCTTTTCATCCTTTATAAAGCTAACGTATTTCAACAACTCCAAAAACCTCTTCTCATATTCATCCATCATCGTGCTTCCCAATTTGAGTTGAAAGAAATATTTCATCTTCCTTTCATAGTAATGCTCCGAAAAGGATTTCTCTTGGAAATATCCTTTGAACCGCCTCCATGAGACCCTCTTCTCATCAACTTGCTTGGATTTCTTAAGTTGATCCGACAACATGGTTGTATTTCCTTGCAAGTGTTAGGTTGCAATTCCAACTTCTACCCTTGAGGCGTAATCATGCAGATGTAAATATTTCTTCATTTCCAACAATCAGGCCTCGACCTCTTCTCCTTTCCTATGCTCATCATTGAAAGTTGGTGGATTTAATTTCTCGAGTTCACCTTGCAATATGTCTAACTCATTCTTTATCCTTTACCTCCAGACAAGAGACACACTTGGGTTTCTTCCTGGCCCTAAACTTGTATAATCTCTCTTAGTGGATTGCTCTGGGAAATGATGGTGCTTGCTCATACTCCTTGATTTTGTTTCATTCTCATGATCATCATTTATGCTATGGGATATGGATGTGGTCACTTATCTAGCACTAGTTCCTTGATTTGTGTCAGAGTCTTTATTGTCTTGCATTTGCATCATACTCAAACTTTGAAGTATATCTTCCTGATCCTTCATAATCATTTCATTATCTACCCTATTGCTATGCACTTCTCTCTGCATAATTCTCATTGTTACAGGCTCCTATCTGCCTCTTCTTCCATTAGACTATGTCTCAACACTTCTCATAATGATATGTATACATCTAACCTCCTCCTCATGGTTGTAATATCCTTGGGCATCTTCCATAAATCTAGTCCTCATACAAGAACCAACATTTTTTTCATGTATCTCTAATTATGCAAGAAATGTGCATGTAATAATTATTGTTAGCACATGCATACTACAAAACATTTTGTTAACTATATTAAAGGTTATTATTCATCTCAATTTATGAAGCACACAATGCACTAAGTCAAAACTTGATTCCCTAGACACATTCTCTATGAAATATCTCTCCAACGGCTATACTCATGCCTCATTCTGAGTTCTGAGGGAAAAGTTACAACATTCAGAAGTTGCAATTTCCACACATTACTTTGCTTTTATTGTTGCAAAATTGTTTTATTGTTTTCAAAGAAAATTGTAGTGCGTAATTCAAAATTATGGGTGGACGGATGGTTTCTCCTCCTAAATAAATTTCTAGCAGCTATTTGTTTGCTCAAATATGAGCTTTGAGCTGAAATTTATGATCCGAGGAAGTTTAGATTTTTTTCTCATTTATCCCTGTATGGTACATGTGTCTTCTTTCTCTTCTTGTAATTTTTTATATACCTGGATTCCAAATCTGGTTCCCTGGCTGACTAATATGGTTCATAAGACTTCCATAGACTACTCCTATGCCCCAAAAGGAATTGTGTGCGAGTTATTCCCTCTGGAAGTAAATTGGGGTCGAAAATACACATTGCATTGTTTCAACTATAACTTTCTCATACAAGATTTGTTGTGTACTTGGAATAGCTCATGACTTTCGAATACCTAAAACTGTCGGTTAGGCCCTCAAAATCGCTTTGCAATTTGAAGACTCCAAAAAATAGAAAAAATTGTAGAAAATTGAATGTTTTACTGTTGTAACAACCTTTTAATATGCGTCGTCAATCTCAAAATCAAAAGTAATCTTAGTTGTTGATCTGCTAAACCATTCTTAGGCCCATGGATGAATATACACCATCGATATCCCAAGTCGAAGAAATCTGGATTGTTGATCCAAGCTCCATCGACAATCAATGATCGGTGATTTCCTTTAGACATGTGAAACAACCTATCAATTTCACCAACCCTACCATCATCCATCAACGATTTCCTTTGAAAACTGATTTTGCAAGACATCGCTAAATCGGCCGACCCGACGATCGATCATCAACCCTTCCCGTTGGAATATTAAATTCCTTTGCCAATTCCAATGACCCGACCATCGGCCATCAGTGATTTTCGTTGGTGACTGAAACACTTCTCCAAACTTGTCGATCTGACCATCATCCATCAGAAATTTCTCGGTTGACCTGGCATCACATGTGGAGGCTGACATGGAAACCTAGTTGATGTGGCATAACTCTTGGATGGTGATGTGGCATGTCATGTGGATGTTTATGTGGCATGACACATCATTACCCTCTTTCATTTCATTGACAATCGACAACTTTTCTTGAATGAACCAAACACCTCATCAATTTCGCCAACACAACCATCGACGATCAGAAATTTCCTTTAGTTGAACCAAACAGTTCACCAAACTCGTCGATCCGACCATTGACAATCAACGATTTTCATTGGTGGATGAAAAAAAATCACCAAACTTATATATTTGACATCAACCATCGACGCTTTCTCTTGGAAAACCAATTTTTCCCAAGAATTTCACCGAAATATGATACTTAGCAATTTTTCAACTAAAATCAGGATGAATTTGAGATGTTGATCTACTCTTCTTTCAAAACTCCAAGAATGAATCTCAACTGTCGATTCACTCCATTTTTCCAACCCCCAAAAATGGATCTCGACCATCAATTTACTCCATTTTTCCAAACCCTAAAAATGGATCTTGGTTGTCGATCCTTTAACTTCGTCAATTGCGAAAATGAATCTCACTCGTCAATATTCTCACTTCATAGTCACCATGAATACATGGAATTCGACTTCCCAGTCCTATTTTTAACCCCGCAACTTGCAAATCGATGTCATTGTTCATCTCTTCGACGATTCTAAGGGTAAATTAACTTGAATTTTTCTATGAAATTTGGAAGTTTCACTCCAGTTTCATAGCTTTTCCCCAAATATGTCACAAAACAAAATTTGTAACAATGAATTTTTACCAAATTCACACTGGTTCTTGGACCATACAGGTCCAGTGTTGAACCAGAAGCTCTAATACTAATTTGTGTATTCACCAACTTAAATGAGGAACATTAATATGTGGAATACAAACAAAACAAAATTTGTATGCTAACTAATCATGTAACTTACCAACTACAGGAACACATACAGTTTTAACCATGTGTTGATACCATGAACTAGATGCATCTACAACATTCTAAAATAAACATAAAATGCAGGTAGTAAACTCAAATACAACAACATATAAATCATTCACAAATACAAAGTTAATACACAACAATTAAACTCATAATGCAACACAAAAACAAGATAAAGACTTATCTTTTAAAATAGTTGTGCAACCAGCTGTTTGGGATGGACGTTCCACCCAACCATAGACTTGTTGTTCCAAATATCAATAGCAAGTTACCCTCAATTTGGGGCTAGTAATCCACAAAAGAGGGTGGTCTCACATTGTCCACTCACGGCTCAAAAAATCCCACAACCCACTGGAATTCTCCTACGGCTACCTCGATTTTCCACCAACGCTCTTTCTCTCAACCTTCCCAACCCAAACAATCTACCCCTTCACTGCTCTCAGTCCATCAAGCATCTCATTCATTTATCAAGGTCTCTCTGGCCAGGTAACCAGGAATATCACTACTAGGAAACTCAAGGGAGCTCACTTCTAGGAAAAATACCAAGAAAAAAAAACAATCACTTGTTGTTATTAGTGAAACTCACACAGAAGTCACTCTTCAAGTTTGACAACCTGTCTCTTAGTATGCTGCTCCAAATACGCTCCAGAATTCATTGTCCATGGTTTCTCCAGCTCTAATGTTCTTCTTCTTTGTTCTCTGCTTATTGTTCATGCAAAACATGATTTTCCAAAAATTGTTCTCTCTGCCCATATGATTTTCCTCTCTTATGTGCTTGCTTATAACACTCTTCCCCAAGATGATTATACGCAAACCCATGCTCCCAATAACTATGGGATGTGACTTCTCACACCCACCCACTCAAACAAAAAATAGAAGTTTAATACATAATCATAATAAAATTCAAAAATGTGGGTTTTGATTAATACCCGTGAATAATTTCCCTCTTGGGGCCCTCTTAGACACTCTTAGACATTTTCCTCTCTTGTGGATTAATCATACCCCATCTTTGTCCATATCATCCATCAATTGGCATCACATTTTCTTTCTTTAAACTTGGAAATACATTTTCCATATACATCGCTTGGCCAAAGCCATACATTATATCTATATTAAGCATTAATTAAACTGGGGATTATAGCGGGGACATTACAAGATGGAGGTGATGTAGATAATTCAAATTTAGGTGATGTAGATAATATGGATATTTCATATGGTGATTTGAATTTATCTACTAACTTTTAACCAACTTCCTTTGAAGAAGCCACTTCTCATGATGAGTGGAAAGAAGCCATGCAGAAGAAGTATGATGCTTTCATAAAGAATGAAATGTGGAAGTTGGTGGACCCTCCATTCAAAACCAAGCCAATTGGCTGCTAGTGGGTCTTCAAGAACAGGTACAAATTAAATGTCTCACTTGACAGGCACAAAGCGAGGCTCGTGGAAAAACAATTTGCACATAAATAATTTATTGATTATGATGAGACTTTTTCCCCCACATCAATGTCGGGTATGTTGGGAGCCACAGGTGGGTGGATCCCCCTTATCTGGGGGGGTTCAACGGTAGCGTCCCAAAAAAAAAGTTGACTTTTTTTGTGTTCATTTTTTGGCAGTTTTTCGACACATGGTTTTCACCAATGGTTTTTTAATTCTAGTTAAGGAATTAGGGTTGTTGACTAATCCCAGTCAAATGGATTATGGTTTTGGATGTGGCAAGATCCTATATATATTGTATTGTAAACAATTAATAAAGATGAATAGAATATTATAGGTATGACTCTAAACAGGTTGTTAATTTTCCCGATTTAGGTTTCCAGGGTAAAATATATGTGTATTGTGTGTGTGGGTGTGTGGGTGTGTGTGTGTTTTATGTTTTTATGAAGAATCTGTTTGTGGTAATTAATTTTACAAGATTAAAATCTACCTTTGATATCAGGGAAATTATTGGCTTCAGGGGGACGCCTTTGTGGTGAGGGGTTTGGCTCAGGTTTGTGACAATCATTGTTACAGTGAGAGATTAGTGGTATTGATTCTTCAGGTGAAAATAAATGGTGAGCAATTCAAAAATAGAGATCAAGAAATTTAATGGGAAAAGTTTTGAGTTGTAGAAGCTCAAGATGGAAGATCTATTGGTGAAAAAAGATCATTGGATCATTTTGTATTCAAGAACTACACCTACGGGAATGTCAGTAGAAGACTAGGCAAAGTTGGATCGGAAGGAAAAGAGCACAATCTGGTTGTGTCTCTTAGATTCAGTATTACTGAATGTGTCAGGAGAAGCTATGACCAAGGCTTTATAAAATAATTTGGGGACTTTGTATCAGTGTAAGTCCCTGGTAAACAAACCATTCCTGTAGAATAAGTTGTATAACCCGAGGATGGAAAATGGAGACTCGGTGGTAGAGCATATGAATGTCGTCAATACAGTGGTAAGTCAGTTATTATATGTTGATATTAATATTTATGATGAAGACAAATGTATCAATTTATTGTGCTCTTTATCAGACTCATGGGATAATCTTGTTGTGGCCATAGGTAGTAATACAACTACTTTAAGTTTCGATGATGTGGTCTCATCCCTATTATCAGAGGAGATGAGGCGGAAGAACGTGGAAGGACGGAGCATAGAAGCATTATTTGCAAGAGGACGCTCCCAAGAAAGAAATAGATATGAGTCATAAATTGGGATATCTAAACCTAAGGGTAGATCTAAGTCTCTCGAAACATTTGTAAATTTATGCTAGAATTATGGAAAAGAAGGGCACTACAAGAAGTAATGTAGATCCAAAAGTGTTGAGAGAGGGAAGGGATCTGATGATGCTCCTTCTACAGAAGCAAAAAATTGTATAGAAGGAGGGGATGTGTACTTGGCTTATTCAAGCACATGCGCATATCATGAGGCATGGTTGGTTGACTCAGGTGCATCCTTTCATATGACTCCTCGCAAGGAGTGGTTCTGCGAATATGAAAGGTATGATGGAGGTGATTTTTTTCAAGGTGATGACTCGACAACGAAAATCATAGGACAAGGAAAATTCAAGTTGAATCTCATGGATAGAAGGATTAGAACACTCCCTAATGTTTTGTACATCCTAAGATTGGACAGAAATTTGATTTTTGTAAGTAAAATGGGTGATGTATGGGTAAAAACAATGTTTGAGAAAGAAACATGCAGGATGGTTTGAGAAGCAATGGTGTTATTGAAGGGAGTTTGGATTGGAACTATGTATAAGCTGCAAGGAAGAACTATTAGTGATGGGTGCAATAGTTCCATTGTTCCTGAGATTGGAGCTGAAAAAGAAAAAACTTCTACAGTCTATGGAGAAAAGACTATGTTGTGGCATCAAAGACTGGGGCATATTGGAGAGAAGGGCCTTCGACTACTACACAGTAAAGGTATGGTTGAAGGTATGTTTAAATGCTCTCTAGATTTTGATTTATGTGAACATTGTGTATATGGGAAGAAGAATTGGGTAAGAGTTTCCTCTATTGCATCGAGGGTAGAGGAAATTTCACAGTTGGTGCACAGTGATGTGTTTGGACCTATGTCAGTTCCATCACTAGAAACATTTGTGTACTATATCTCATTTATAGATGACTTCTAGAGGAATACATGGATGGATTTCCTTAAGAAGAAATATGAAGTCTTTGATAGGTTTAAATAGTTTAAGGATCTTGTGGAGATTCAAATAGAAAAAAGAATTAAGGCACTAACGATGGATAATGGTGGAGAGTTATGCGGAAATGAATTCGAAGAATTTTGTAAGAAGTGTGGTATAAAAAGGCAGAAGACTACTCCATATACACCTCGGCAAAATGGAGTTGTAGAAAGGATGAACAAGATGTTGATGGAAAAATCAAGGTGCATGATCAGTGGTGTTGGGTTAGGACAAGAATTATGGGAAGAAACAGTGGGTACTACATGCTACCTGGTCAATCGATCACCCTCATCAAAACTGGATGACAAGACTCCACACAAGGCGTGGACTGATAAGAAACCCTCTCTGACATATCTCACGGTATTTGGTTGTGATGCCTATGTTCATGTTCCAAAGGAAAACAAGAGTAAGCTAGATAAAAAGGTTGAAAAGTGTATCTTTATTAGGTATAAAGATAGTCTAAAATGTTATAAGCTTTGAAACCTGGAAAATAAGAATGTAGTGTATAGTCGAGATGTGGTATTTAGATAAATAAAAGATGCTATCAAACAGAAAGTCCTACCAAGGAAGGAAGAACCAGAAAAAATAAAGTTGATGAATCGGAATCTATAAAAGAACATGAATCAAAAGAAGAAGATCGCCATACTCCAGTATTGAGGAGATCAGTTCGGGAAAGAAGGAAACTAGAAAGGTATACTCCACCTAATTTTCTTTTAAAAAAAAAATTGTTTATTACTGAAGATGATCCTAAAACTGTTAAGGACGAAGTGGATTCAGAGGATGGAAAACTCTAGAAAAAGACCATGATTGGAGAAATCACAGCCTTGAACAAGAATGAGGCTTGGGATTTAGTGGAGTTTCCTACTAAAAGAAATATCATTGGTAGAAAATAGGTGTTTAAGAAGAAGTTGAATGCATAAAGCAAATTGGAGAAATACAAATTTTGGTTAGTAGCAAAAGGTTATTCCCAGGTAGAGGGAATTGACTTTGGTGATATTTTTTTTCATGTTGCCAAGTTTAACTTCAATTAGATTTATTTTATCTATTATTGTTACATTTTATTTTGAAGTAGAACAAATGGATGTAAAGACAACATTCCTACATGGGGATTTGGAAGAAGAGATCTACATGAAGCAGCTAGAAGGCTTTATTGTGAAGGGAAAGAAAGAGTTGGTATGCATGATGAAAAAGTCCCTGTATGGGTTAAAGTAATCACCAATGATGTGCTATCAAAAATTTGATACTTATATGTTGGGACTTGGCTTCACAAGGAACAAAGTGGATCATTGTGTGTATTTCAAATTAATCGGTGATCATCTTATTTATTTGTTCTTGTATGTGGATGATATGTTGTTGATAGGAAACGACAAGGAGATTATCCAAGATGTGAAAACTCAGTTGTCCTCTAAATTTGACATGAAGGATATTGGTGCTGCAAATTTCATTTTGGGAATAGAAATTAAAAGAGATCGGGAAAACATGAAACTTTGATTAAATCATAGAAAATATTTCAAGACAATATTGCATAGGTTTAATATACAGGAATGTAAATTGGTCAAGGTTCATATTCCTGTAGGTGCAAAGTTATATGTGGATTAGTGTCCCAAGACATAGGAAGAGGAAGAGAACATGTACTTTGTTCTATATGAAAGTGTGGTTGGAAATTTGATGTATGCAATGGTCTATACTAGACCAAACATTGCACATGTAGTGGAAGTTTTGAGCAGGTATATGTCAAAACCAGGGAAGGAGCATTGGACAACAATAAAGAGGGTTCAGGTATTTGTGTGTCACTACTAGTTATGGATTGTGCTACCAAATAAGACTAGGATTGGACAAAGTGTTGGACATACATGGCTTTGTTGATGTAGACTGGGTTGGAGATCTGGATCGCAGAATATCTACTAGTGGGTATGTGTTTAACCTGTTTGGAGGAGCAAGCAGTTGAATGATAAAAAGACAGTCTGTAGTGGCACTCTCAACTATAAAAATTGAATGCATGGCAGCCACTCATGCAATCAAGGGAGTTGTATGGTTACAGAGATTGTGTTCAAGTATTGGGTTGGTACAACAAGTTGTAAGGATAAATTGTAACAGTGAGAGTGCAATCTTCTTGGCAAAGAACCTGACTTATCATTCAAAGACAAAGCATATTGATGTTAAATATCATTTTGTGAGAGACATGGTTGAAGAAAAGAAAGTGTTGTTGATGAAGGTGGACACTTTGAATAATGTTGCAAATTCATTAACAAAATTTTTGAGCACTGAGAAGTTATCTTGGTGTAGAGGATCTATGGGCATTGATGCCCTAGATTTTTTACTATGTAACCTTGTAACCCCTTGTATGCAAATAAAATAACAAGTGGGAGAATGTTGGATATGTGTTATATTATTTGCACAACTAGAATTAGTGTCTGCATTGCGTCAGGCATGCGGGGGATTAGAGGGGTGTGGGGGGGTGCTATCCCCCCCTACCCAGTGGTTCATAGGGGGGAGGAGCCCCCTTTTCTGGAGGTTTCACAAGGGGGGTAGGATCCCACATGCACGATGGTTCATGAGTAGCGCCCCTAAAAACAAAATTGCATTTTTTGCGTTCATTTTTTGGCAGTTTTTCGGCACATGGTTTTCGTCGATGGTTTTCTAATTCTGGTTAAGGAATTATGGTTGTTAACTAATCCTAATCAATGGATTATGGGTTTGTATGTCATAGTATCCTATATAAATTGTATTGTAAACAATGGAGAATGTTGAATACGATGTTAGATGTGCGACTCTAAACAGGTTGCTAGTTTTCCCAATTTGGGTTTCCAAGGTAAAATCTATGTGTAATGTGTGTGTGTGTGTGTGTGTGTGTCATTGTATCTTTTCTTTTTTTATTAAGAATCTATTTGTAGTAATTAATTATACAAGGTTAAAATCTACAATCAAAATGGGATACCATTCATACTCTATTTTCCTTGGCAGCACAGAATGGATGGAAATTTCATCAAATGGATGTGAAGATTGTGTTCGTCAATGGAGACTTGAAAGAGAATATCGTCATGTCTCAACTAGAAGGTTTCTTTGTGAAGGGACAAGAACAAAATGCATGCAATCTCATCAAGTCCTTATATGGCCTAAATCAAGGACCTCGAGCCTAGTATGAAAAGATAACTAAGCATCTTCTGAAATTGAATTTCAAGCACTTTAATCTTGACGATGCAACTTTGTTTGTCAAGAAAGTTGCAGAAATTGTGGTATATCTTATAGTGTATGTAAATGATATGTTGATAATAGGGAACAACGAAAGTTATATTGCATCCATAAATAAATAGTTGAAGAAAGGATTTGAGATGATAGATTTGGACATCTTCATTACTACTTGAGCATTGAAGTGATTCAAAATACAGAGTACATATTCATCTCCCAAAATAAGTACATGGAGAATTGTTGAAAAAGTTTGTCATGGTTGAGTGTAACCCTTTCTCTACTCCAATGGAAGATAATTTGAAGCTCACGTCAAAAGAAAGAAATGAATTTGAGTATGCAGCCAAGTACAAACAACTTGTGGGAAGTCTTATCTACCTTACCATCACCAGACCAGATATTTCATTTATTGTTGGGATTATTTTCAGCTTCATGCAAAAACTTTGTGAAGTACATTGGTTTGTTGCAAAAAAAAATGTAAAATACTTGAAGGGAACTCAAGACTTTGGACAAGTATTCTGAGGTGGATGAATTCAGCCTAATTGGATAATATGATTCAAACTTTGATGGGGATAAAGAAAATGGAGTGTCAACTTCAGGATATTTTATGAGCCTTGGATGAACAATTGTCTTCTAGAGATCACGCAAACAATCAGTTGCAACATATTCCACAACAGAGGAAGCATATGTGGCAACAACAGAAGCAACAAAGAAGATTGTGTGACTCATGAAAATACTTGAAGACTTACATGAGAAATTGGTGAATTCTACTCATCTTCTAGTTGACAATACCTCTACAATCAAGTTGGTCAAGAATCCCAGATTCCATGATTGAACCAAGCACATCAACACAAAGTACCATCTGATTTGATATCATGTAGATGCCAAGACTATTCACTTGAGACATTGTTCCAAAAATGAGAAAATTATGAACATCTTCTCCAAAGCGCTTGGAAGAGAAAAATTTTGAAAATTTCATAATGATGCTTAGACTCACAAACACCCCTTTCGGATTAAGGGGGGGAATGTTGGATACCTAATCCTCGTGATTATGGTATTATGTAAATATCATTGTAAATATTATTTAGGAGAAATATGAAGAGTTGTAGGTGATAGAAAGAGTCATTTAGAAGATGAAACCAAAGGTCATCTGAATTTGTATTTATGAATGTTTTACATTAATGCAAAGCATCCAAGTGTGGCATTATTTCTTCTACCCATATTAGGCCTGGCAATTCTCAGACCATCTAATTAATTAATTATTTTCTACCTCACTACTTAATTTATTTACTAGATGTAATGATTTCCCTACAATTCTATTTAATCAATCGTTTCAAAATAGTGAGAAAATGTTTTTCATGTAACATTTATCCACTATACAAATATTGAAATCAATGAAACAAACAACTTAGTCGAGAATTGTCAATTTTACAAATGTTCACTCATCAATGCCCTAAAATCGATTTTATCAATTCTACAAACACTGAATCAATGCACTATAGTAAGAGAAATACGACGAATCATTAGGAAAAATTGAGGTCTAAAATGGGTCTCATAAGGAAAATAATAAAAATAATAGTTAAATAATAAAACAAGAGTTATGCATTTTCAAAACAAAGAAAGAAAACTATTTTTTTAATCATATTTTTTACTTATCTTCTTATAGGTTTACTCAAATTTCAAGTGTAGACACTCGTTGGATGTGAAATCAAATTATGCATCCAATGAATACCCACTCTACATACTTTTGATCGACCCATGGTGATATAAACTAGAAATACATGAAAAAACATGTTTAAAAAGTAACATGTTTTTTCATGTATTTCCAATGTCTTTCACCATGGGCCGATCAAAAGCATGCAATGGGTACTCGTTGGATGTAGAATTAATTATGCATCCAACAAGTGCCTACACTTGAAATTTGATTAAACCTATAAGAAGATAAGTAAAAAATAT
>JASDQU010500340.1:0-53990 GCA_032191745.1 Picea mariana
TTTTGATGTTGTCATTAGTAATGTTGTCTACATGGATGATAGTGGCTTCAGTAAGATGTAACAGGGTTCAAATGGCTAACAATATACTGTCAGTTGTCATGATTGTGTTACAGTTGATCTTGATGAGACAGGTGCACAGGACAGAGTTCAGAGACAGAGGACAAGCCGGGTGGTCTATCCCAAGCTTGTTGATTGGTCAGTAACCTTTTGGGGACCAAAAGGTCTTTTAGTGGGGAGGTGTGATCCAGAATCGGATCCAGAAGCCTGACAGTGCTCAAAAAGGCTCAAAAATGAAAGTGCTCAGAATCCAACGAAACTAGCGCCACTGCGTCCGTCTCGTCTTCTTGATTCCGGCCATATGTTTACTTCGTCAAACGGGCTCCGTATGCGAAAGATATCGCGTTTTGTCCGAAAACCCAAACAGGGAAAAAAAGGGGATGACTGTACAGTCCGTACAGTGCCACGTGGCATGCTAACTGTACAGGTCGTACGATCGTACAGATGATGTGGAAGCTCCTGGAGATGACACGTGGCAGGTGATGTGGTGTACGACAGACAACTGGACCAATCTATGGGTGACATGTGTCACCACTGTAAGGGTGACACGTGGCACGGGATGACGTCAGCAGGTGACTGGGTAGGTACGGTGGCAGGGAACGTGGCAGGTGATGTGGACCATCCGGCATTCAACACTTGGTAGTTTTTGGTTGGGTGTTCAGGTGCCACGTGGCCCAGTCATGGGCTGCCACGTGGTACCTTGTGGTTGGTTCGTGGTTTTGTATCAAATTTATATGGTTTCATCGTGGGTCGAACCCCCGACCTCTCCTCCGGGCAATGGACTGGCAGGATCGGGCTAACCACCCCTGCTACTAGTGTTTCTTAACAACTATATGCCAAAGTTTTTATTTGAATTTAATTGTATTAACATTCGGACGGGGGAAAGGGTCGGGGCTTAGCCCTAGCCCACGGTTCAACAAACATTACGATATGACCACGACCATGGGACTGTTGGCGGATAGGGCCTAGCCTTCAGTTCTCGGGCGGTCCCATGTGACCCGGGACCATACTCCAAACAGGGCGTGAGTACGTTGTTAACCGCCCGGTCCTATGACCACGCCGATGACCAGGAGCCAGCAAAGGGGGTTAGCGCACAAACGGAGGAGCGCATGGCCGTCCCATATGACCAGGGCGTGTGCCAAAAAGGGGTTGTGTCTAATTTTAAACAAAAAGTGGGTTTTTTATTATGTTTTGGTATTTTTAATTGATTATATGCCTGTTTTTAATGGATTTTCTCCATTATTGGGAGATATTGGGCATTTTTGGAGCCCAAATTTTGGGAGGAACTTGGGGATGGATAACCAACTTCAGATCTATATAAACCAGGCATGTTTGAGGCCATACAGAGCAGTCAGAGCAGAGTTATTCTGAAGGGAAGGCAAGCCAAAGCCATTTTTATGCGGGGAAGCTATTGAGGAGCAGACGCTTGCGGGCCATTTATGGGAGCTCCGGATGTCCGTTTTGCGTGTCGTTTTCTTTGCAGGTTTCTAGAGATCTGGAAGAACATGACCAGATCAGTCTTGTAGCCAATTGGCACTGCTGCAATGTACTTTTGAGCTTTTGAACAGAAATAAAGAAGCCTCCCCCACAGAGACAAAGGCCCAGAGACGTAGGCAACGTTGTGCTAAACTCCGTTATCAATTCTCGTGTTATGGTTTGTTGTTTATTACTTCATTTTAGATCTGCATATGTGTATATGGCTATCATAATTCCTCTTCTTTCCTCATTCTTTCATTAAGCTTCTCAATTGGATAATTAACGCATGCAAAATTAAAACTCAACCATAGTCATTAAAAGATCCTACGGATCATACAACCTCTGTGAGCATAGACAGTCTAGTGCAAAAGTCAGGGGGAACATACAACCTCTGTGAGCATAGACAGACTAGTGTAAAAGTTAGGGGGGTTGTACAACCTCTGAGAACCTAGTCAAGCCTTTTGAGCCATGAGCAAAAGTCAAGGTCCTTATCCTAATGGAGGTGTTAGGATTTGTTAGGCGATGTTACAGTGAAATAGTTTGACCTAAAGAAAAGGCTTACAAAAATTGAATCTTGGATTCAAAATGGATTTTAGAATATCTGGGAATGAAAGGAGGATTATATATAAGCATGATAAAAGAAGAGGACAAAGAAAATTAATCTTGTGTTGTTGTAATAGTTTTCTCTTAATCATCCTTGACCATCCTTGACTTGGTATTCAATTTCTATGTTGGTGTCCACAAAGGTAGTGGCGCTTCTACAAACATCATGGTTGAGTGGTTGTGGGATGAATATGCGTACTTTCTCAGCCTCCTCCTCCTCTATGGGATGTGTTGTCTGGGTACGTTGGTGTGATTACTCAATAGGATGATAAAGAGTTGGATATGTTGTGTTCGACATCGTGGAATAGTTTCCATGACTTTAGAATCTCCTCTCTTCTTGTGTGTTATCTCGCATTGATTGTGAGGTATGGTCCACGACAACATATAAACCCCAACATATCATGATCCTTCTGCCAATAGGGTATCCATGGAGGTAGTGGCCCTACTCTAATATAATGGTTTACTAGGTTTGGGATGAATATGCGTGCTTACTTGGCCTCTGTTTCCTCCTCTGTGGGACATGTTGTGTGGGTGTGTGTGTGTGTGAATAGTAAATAATGAACTATTTCTACGACTTTAAAATCTCCTCTCCTCTTGCGTGTTATCTCACATTGATTATGAGGTATGATGATCCATGATATATAAACCTCAACATAATATGATCCTTATTCCATTGGAGGTGTCCATGGAGGTAGTGGCCCTCCACCAAATTCCAATATAATGGTTTACCTGGTGTAGGCTGTATTTGTACGATATCTAAACCCCAACATAACATGATCCTTATGCCAATGGGGTTGTCCATGGATGTAGTGGCCCTCCACCAAATTCCAATATAATGGTTTATCTAGTGCGGGCTGAATTTACATGATTACTTGGCCTCCCCTTCCTCCTCCGTGGAACATGTTGTGTATGAATAATAAACAGTGAACTATGTTGTGTAAATCCCAACACATCATGGTCCTTATCCTAATGGAGGTGTTCATGGAGATAGTGGCCCTATTGCAATATAATGGTTGATTGGTTGCAATATGAATTGTTTTGTCTCCCCCTCCTTCGCTATGGGGTGTGTTGTGCAGGTGTGTGTATGTGAACAATAAATAGGTGAATAAATAGTCAGATAAGTCATGCTTGACATCTTGGAATAATTTCTATGCCTTTAAAGTCTCCTCTTCTCTCTAATGCCAACAAAATTGATATCTTCAATCTTATAGGATACATGGTTGTACAACAAACATCCTTGAAAACAAGAATCTAGTAAAAGACCATCCTTAGAAATAGAGCTTTGATATTTTGGCCTAACAATAATGCTTTTTTTGTGATGTCTTACTTTTTCTTGTTATGAGAACTTCACATGTTTAAGGTTTGGTGGGATTTTGCCTTCCAACTTCTAACTTTACCAATGTCTTTCAACAACTTTGTCAGCCTTTGCCTTGTAATATCCATGTCTGGGTTTGTTGTGTCAAGTTTTCTCTCTCTTATTTACTTTGCATGCTCCGTTATGCTAATCACACCATCGAATCCTTACACAATAGATAAACTCGTTCATTTCAATAAGAATTTTCTACATGGATGAAGTGTCGGAGTACTATTTAATACTAGGGAATCAAGCAATGCAAAGTAACATTGGTCATGGAATCAATGAGAGGATTCTAATGTTTGATCAAGAAAATGGAAGGCATATTGAGAAAGGTGGTGAAGGCAACTATTGACTAGTGCTTTGAGGTGATTACTGGGATTTTCATCCAAGATCTCTAGCAATCTTTCAATGTTTTTAGGTTTCAAATTTTGCCTCATCTTGTGGTGCTCCTTCCATTTCTAAATGTTAGCAATTCACATATGGTTATGGCATTAGGAGGGGATTCTAAACCCTCCTAGAAGTTGTTCAAAGATGCAATATTAAATGACAAAATATTTTAGGTGCTTATTTTGAACCTTTTTTCTTCTTCGTCTATGCTTCCTACCAAACCTCTTGGTTATTATTTCGACATAGACTCTAGTGTAAAAATTATCATTCCTATAGGCATTAATGATAATGATGTAGAACACAAAAAATCAACATGCACTTGTCTTTCAATTTATCAAACTCTAGCCCCCTGAACATGTCATGAGAAAGTGAATCTCAAGCCACTGGTGGACAAAAGGTTCAATTGATTTACCTCTATGTGTCATTGTTATATTTAGTGTCCTAGAAGATTAAGAAAGGACAATTGAAGTGGGTTTGTTCTTCCTCAAGTTTCTGCCTGCATATGTGCTATTGGTCAAAGATATTTACCCAACAAAGGAGAACCTCAAAAGTTCTTCAGTATGGAATCACCTCTACTACCGTCCATTGAAGTTTTGGAATGATTGGATTCTTGAATTTATAGAAAATTCACTTCCTAGTTTTATCAAGATTTCTTGAATAACCAAAAACAAATTGTACACAACTTATGCTTGGGTTTGTGTTCGAATGAACATCTCTTAAGTCTCTTCTCGAGTTAGTGGTGGTAGAACATTGTAACCATGAATGGGTACAAACAATTGATTACGAGCAAATCTCTTTTTGATGTAGACTTTGTCACATCCATGGCAATTTAGTCTCACTGTATCCCACTAGAAACCCCATATCACCAATGCTAGATAAAGTTGAAACAATAATACCTAAAAACATTGATTTTGAGGGTTTTATAACAATCAATAGGAAACCTAATCAAGTAAAAAACGATGGGACAAGAATCTGGAAAAAAACTACTCCAACCAATTAGAGAAACAAGTATGATGTTTTGAGTTCAACTATAAATGGAGTGCTGGAAATCAATAAGGAAAGCGATGTGGATAAATTCCAACTAATACAAAATCTAATGCATTAGTAGCAATGGAAACAACACAAAAAATGCCAACTTTAGTGGAAATTGTCCTAGAGAAATGATAATTTGTGAATAGCAAGGTCAAGAAAAGGAAAAACAAGAAGCCCGAGAACTAGGCAAAAAACTACCAATCTAACAAATTACTCTTTCCAACATAGAAGACTAGTTTCCTATTGTCCAAAAGCCTTCCAATGATTTTGTAATTGGGGTTGATATGGAAAATTTTATCAAGGAATAAATTATTGCAACAACATAGATTAGAGAATTCCTCCAATGAGCACTTTTTTCATCTTCAATGGGAAATGGAAGCAAGTATTAAGGAGAAGTGGTCCATCAAACAAAGGGTATCCCCCTTCATGTGGTCCAAAAACTTCTTCCCAACCAACATTGAAATTGATTATTGAGTCAAGGATGGTTATGATATATCAAAGTGATAAATTGGGATCAATAGAGATTGAGGTCTCGCTTCCTCAAATAGAATATGCTCACCCTTGGTATTGGAGCCATTGTGTGCAAAATCCATGCAACTATTTGCATGGGTCTTAAATTAGTATATATTGGTTGTAAATGAATACCCAAAACTTCACAAAATTGTGATCATGTTTTATCTATTTATATCACCAGAGTGGCTTTATTATATTGATCCACTATGGAGTAAGATGGCATTACATTCAATCTGAGAACTTTCTCTCGATTTCTTGGCCTACTAGTTGGATGTCATTGATTGTTTTTATGGACTTTAAGACTATTTGCAATGATGATGTAGTCGATGAAGAATGTTGCGAAATTGGATTTGGAGATTTCTGTGGAGGATAGAAGTTTGCCTTTTGGTGGATATAAGAATGTTATTGGTGCCAGGTGAGCACCATGGTTGTAACGAACCCAACCTGCTAAACCAATTAAAATGCTCCAATACAAATAAAATTAACAAAGGTAGCATGCCCAAAAATGTACGTGCATCTATCAACATATTAAAATCCATGAATGCAACCATTCAAATAAACACAACATTCAATATTCAATTTGCACAATGAAATTAAACATGCAAATATAACAAAGCACCTATCTTTTGAGAAATCACCAATTGGTTGCGTATGGAGGACGTTCTTTCCATCCATAGGTGTGTTATTCCATTTCTCTCAACAACAAGCCACTCCCGAGATGGGCCTATGTGTCCACAAGGAGGTTTGTCCCTCTTGGGTGTCCACTGTCCTCATACAACAACCCAAAACCCAGGTTCTAACTCCTACAGTTATTCCAATCCACCAGCTCTCTTTCCTTTCAACTTGTACAACCCAAGGAATGGGATCCCCTTCACTGCCACGCAGTCCCTCGGACTATCCCACTTACCTCTAGGGCTCTAACAAAAGGTTATCCAGGAAATCTCAGAGCCAGGGACTCCAGGAATCTTAGCTGTAACAATGAAGTGCTCATAACACCTTCTCAAGGTTCTTGAGCGATTTCCTCAACAGGAAACTCTTATAGGCACAAAACTTGATTTTTAGCATAAAAATCAGCCCTCTCATGGCTGCTCTCATACACAACATGGCTGGTGCTCTATTCTAGCACTCAACTCTCCTATTGCTGCCCAAAAACCTCTCGTAAAGACTCTCTCATGGCTACAACATGGCTAGTGCTTTTTCCCAGCACCAAGCTCTTCTCTTGCTGTCCAAAATCCTCTTCCAAAATCTGTCCTCAATACCCACTCGAATTTCCTTTTCTCTCATGCAAGCTTTGACTCTCACATTTCCCAAAAAGTGGTTGTACTCAACCCATGTTGTCATAAATTAGTGAGATAACCTTTCCTACCAACCACTCTTAATGCATTCAATAACTGTTTGATAATTCAAAGAAGGTAAACATTAATAATGAAATGGCTTGGATTATTAGGCATGTGGAACCCCCTTGGACCCCCTTTAGCCCCCTCTCTTGTGGAATCATAGCCCCCCATCCTTACCATCCCTCTTGTATTGCAACCAATGATTTATTTTTTTATTAATAATTTCAATGTACAATTTACATAGCCCGGGCCTTGGCCTTTTTAATTAGTACATGTTCTTTGGCTCAAACCATACTGGCTCACCAACTTAAATTACATATGTACAATTACTTTATAATTTACGGGGATTAAAACTAGGGATGTTACAATGAGGGTTTATGTATTCCATTGAGAAAAAAGAAGCAACAAAGTGAAGTGAGAAGAATGTGAAAAGGACCAGGGATTAGCAACAAAAGGTGGAGGATGAACTCTGCAGAATCTGCAATGGCATTCTATCAGTTATTGATGATCATCTTTTTCCTTCTTCAACTTCATCAAAGTCCACAATTTTTTACTACAGGATGTAAGTTTGTTTTGGAGTCCTTAGTTGCTTTATAGCGTGAACGATTTTTTAACAATTGAATGCACTTGGTTTTTAGTGTTTTACATTGTTGAAATCAATTAGTTTACAGTTGTTTCTCCCAATTCCAATTGGGAGAAACCACTGTAAATTAATTGATTTCAATAATGTGTGTGTGTGTGTGTATATATATATATATATATATATATATATATATATATATATATATATATATATATATTATGATGATGATGATGATGGTTAACATTCGACCAAATTTGGTCTATCAGACCTTAACAAAAGCAAGAGATTACTTGGATTTCTTTAAAATGTTATTTCGATGCTTGAAAAGCATTAAGAGCAGTGTTCCAAGATCACCAAAGTTTTGATGACTTAGAAGGTTAGGTCGGTACTGTGACAAATATTTGGAAATTGGGATCTAATTTGGGTATACGCAGGGCATTCTAGGAGAAAGTGCTTTTCATCTTCAACCCTCTTGGTATCATAAAGGTGACAGACTCTTTCTTGCCATAGTGTTTTGGGGATTGTCTAACGCCTAGTTTCACTATGCAACTCATGTGAATTAGTTCTTATTTTAGAAATATTGATTCTCTTCTTTATGCTAGTCAAAATAGAGAGATACTTTTGATCTTCAAGGTTAGGGTTAACCACCTCCTTATAATATCTTAATTTTCTTTTATCCTCTAATTCTTTATCGCACCATAGATTCTCCTTAAATTTAGCTTGTACAATATTTTTAATATCATCGATCTTGTTATCGCACAATTTGTACTTTGATAGAAGGGAAAAGGGAAATGAAGACAAATTGACGTAACGAGAGACTATCCTATCATTGTCACCTCAACAGGATGTCTCTTTCTATTTAGGGTGGTAGGCCCAGGGGAGACGTCCCCGATGACCTGGGGTTTTTAGAAGGCAAAGGATAAAGGCTAAGTAAAAGGTTCCCTCTCACAAGTCACCACCGATCAAAAGGTCCAATTAAACAACCAATAAAGAAATGATAAACTAGAAGTGTACCTGCCCGGAACAAAGCAACATGAAAACTATAGATTTGCAAGAGTACTTGTTGGTTAGCACTTCATGAAACTATTGACTTTCTTAAATGAAACGATTTGCTCAATATAATGAAGTAAACAAAAATCTTATAACAATAATAATTATAGAGCAATACTTCACATAAAATGTCTTAAAACTGGCTTCAAAAATGACCTAAAACCATTCACCATTGAAATCATATCATTAGCATTTGGCAGAAGCATATAAGACAAACTATAATTCAACCTTTACAATTGCTTTATGAGCTTTTAATGCTGCATTAAATGGCTTGTAGCTTGATTTAGTAACAATAGCAAGCAGGTTAATGGATCAATCTAATCTAGGGTTAGAAGTTGTTAGTAGGTTGTTCAAAGATTTAGATGTTTGAAGGTTTTGATCAAAACACTCAAGCAAGAGGTCTTAGACTAGTGCATTCATAGGGCAAATGGAGTCAACAATTAGCAGCAAGAATTGAAGGAGCAGGATGATAGTAATAAAGCCAAAGACAAGAGGAATTTGATGGATGAAGTGTTGGTAAGCCAAGGCTTCAACCACCAAACCCTAGGGGAAAACGTCTACTAAGGTCTAGGTAACCCTAGGCCTTAGTAGGTTTTCCTCCTTCTTTAACTCAATGATAAGATAAAATCGGCTATGATGAAGGACAAATACTAGGGTGTTGCAATGGCAAGGCCCTAACAATGGCTTCAAGAAAAATGACTCCTTGGCACAATCTAGTAGGTAGATAGCAATTGGAACAAGGACAATAACATGTGCTTGATACCTAGGGTTTGAGCTAGCAATTTCATAAATTAACAAAATGTAAAGTAAAACACCATAACCATTCAAGTAAAAGAAGAATTGCAGAATTTTACTCACATTCACCAAGTATCATCAAAGCAAACCCTAGTTGTAGACTTTCCACCAAGAAAAATGCCAATTTCACCAAAAATAACCCTCCTTCAACAAGTGCGCACCAAAATTTCAGTCCAAAACCCTAATGTGGGCCGCAAATTTCAAACCTCACACAAGTGTGAGTTGAAGATGATGAGAAAATGAGAGTTTTAGCTCTCTACTTATACCATGCCAATGACCTTTAATTTTACTTTAAGTAAAAAAAGGCCGACATGGCCAAATTTACATCAAAATACTGTTTTACATTAATGTCATAATTAAAACCCTAAATCAAGTATAAATGATGATGTCATGCCCTTTTTGGGTGACGTTAGGCCCTTTTAGGGCAACGTTGGCCTCCTGGCTGAAAACGTTAGGCCTTCTTGGGCCTCAGGAACCTGCCACACATGCCACTTGGCACACAACTGCCTCCCAAAACCTCCATAAGCACTGGATGACGTCATGGGTGTCCTAGGTGACATCATGGGCCTTCCAAGGCCTACCTCCTGGTGGAAAGGGCAAAACCCCCCTGGGTATGGGTCTGCCAAGCTGCCTCTGGTGGAAAGTTCTCCTCTTTCTTTGGTGCAATCTTCTGATCTGTCTTTGCCCCCTGTTGGGGTCTCAACATCCATCTGGTGGGCTTTTAGCCCCATGGAGGTCCGAATTGATCATCTCCCCATGTGTACCTGTCCATCGAGTATGGTCTTGATACATCAACAGATACGCCCTCCATGGGATCATAAGTCACAGGGATCATAGCAATGTCAATCACATCTAGTCATCAATTTTATTAAACATGTGCAAAAAACCCCCTTTACCCAGACAAGTGCTCAAAGAAATTATGCTAATCTACAAGCCAAGTTTGGAGGAAATGCTAGGACATCCTATTGGGCTAATGCTCACTGGATGTGAGATGTTTCCGAGAGAAATCAAATCTATGCCATGTCAGTGGATGAGGTGGTAAGGGATGTTTGGGCAAGGGGTGCAGTGATAGTAGGGAAATGTATGGCTTACCTGTGGGTGCCTCTGTAGAGGGTGAGTTGCACCTGTCATGGATGCAAATATTTCCAAGCCCATTCATGCCTTTTGTCTTTATTGTTATTGCTTTTTCTTTCAAGAAGCTAACTATGGGACACTGCCTTGGCGTGGTGACTAGTGGTGGCAATGTTACCCACAAGCATTTCACGGAAATGAGAAGGCTAGCTCGTGATGAGACAACCTTTCTCTTGGCTATGCCACTAAGAGCCACTACCCTGACATGGTGACCAGCTGCTGGTAGTGTCATACCGCTACATGCCCATGGACCTAATAGGCTGGCTCGTGATGAGACCCCCTATCCTCTAACTAGGTCTTGTTTTATTATTTTTATGGGTCCCTCTGTTTCTTGCTGAGAAGTTTTTTACTGCTTTCTCGGGGATCCATGGGCGAAGCATCTCAAGGTTTCATTCTTTGGCTTCTATATTTTTCCAACTACTTTTACCCTCTGGGCCTTTAGCCCCTTCGTCCCACAAGGTAAGGTACAACCCTTAAATATTTGGCCAACCCAATGCCCGGACCAGTGTAATGGGATGGATGAGAGAGAGAAAGATGGAAAGTGGTAAGTATGTTGGGAACGGACGATGGCTTCTCATGGCAACTCAAACCCTATGGTACCAGCTTACTAGGGCATCCTGTCATTCCCCCCAGATATGGTCAAGTGGAGAGGTATAATATCCAAGCACCTATTAGAAGAAAAAATAATTGAATGCACATATTCAAAGGTTTTGAGGATCAGAGTGACACATACCATGATACCCAGACTCATTACCTCATGGAGCAAGATCCATTTCTGCTACAAGACTAGGCCGAGGTGACGGATGTTGCTGCTGCTGACAAAGTGGATGCGATGAAGAATGAAAATATGGGCCCTCCAGGGCCATGCTCAAGTCGATCTAACTCTCGGTACTCCATGTCTAGGACCTGTGGGCCTCAAGACATAAGCTCCTTAGTTATCCCTAAACTAGGGGATAACATCTGGCTCCAACTCAGGGACATGTGCTCACCGTAGAGCGCATGAGAACCTCAGCATCTCGGGCATAACCTGTGACTTGCTTGATCTCAACATAAGATTATTAGCAATCATTTGGGGTGGTGATATCACCCCCGATTCATATAAAAAACGAAAACAAGCATATGTACACATGTGAAAGCAAACTATTCTAGCATGAAATGCAAATGGTATGTACAATGAATGCAAATGCCTACTTACCTGCACTTACCTGTTGGCTGGACGCTAGGTGTAGTCAAATGAACAGTGAAACCATCCTAGCAAATGTCTCACAATACCTGCCTCTGTGCTTCAGCATAAACCAAAACAGTGATAAGTTAAGCACAAAAATAACATGGGTTAGAGAATGTATCGTATCATCAGAAACCATAAAGTCTAACTCATGGAGGCGGGTGGGAGGGATAAAATCATGCCAAGTCATTCTTTGAGGAGAGTGCTCCATCCACTTCAGGAAGGGATTGTGAAAAGTCAAAGGTTCGGGAAACTGACTCAAAAGGTCTGAAAGCTGGCTACCTAGGACGTCCTCATAATCTGAAACTTGGGAAAGCATTGACAAGGATCTAGAAGATGACTGACAAACTCTTAAGGGAAGGTTTAAAGGCTGACATGACAGACTTTATCTTGAGGTATTCAAACTACCCTTGAACTCTAGGGTTTGCCTCAGAGGAAACTTAATACCAAAGACATACTCACCAACTACACCTTTAGAGACATAGCAAAGTAAAGTAATCGGAGCTGGCTAGAGAAAGTTGTCACAAGAATCCTTCTTCGGGCAAACGATGTCCTTACTCATACCAAGACCTGAGCACAATGGTGGTTAATAATCCTCTTCATGGGATGAATCCAAGTGCTCAGAGGAGTACTCATCAAAATCCTCAAGGTATGACCGAAAATCATCAGGAAAATACGAGACTAGGTCATCCTTGGGTGTTTGGAAAGTATCGGTAATTATATCATCTCCTTGTTGCCACTGGTCAAAATCAAGAGGAACCTGTTGTGATAACTGTAAAGGCGACACTTGGAAATGATTCTCAATGTCGTAAATGGGGTCCATATCATAACCAACTACATCCCACTTACGTCTTCCAACATGTATGAACTCATCAATATCAACTATGTCACTATCTGTATCATAACATGAAGGATTCAAAACATTCAAGGGCTCATCCATCTCCTCCTCATTTCCCAAATCATAAAGTAGAGAATCATCAAAATTTTGGAGAGGAGGGTAATTTACTGTGTTTGTTTCTTCTTGTGCAGGAGCTTTGAGGACTTGGGTGTCTTCAACATGCATCATTGTTTCATCCTCATGAGTTGCCCCTTCATCTTCAACTGTACAACAAGGAAGATCTAGTTTGTTCAAGGATTCCATTTCTTCTTCCTTCTCTGAATCATAAAACAAGGCATTATCAAGATCCTGAAAAGGAAAGTGACTAACCTCATTCTCTTCTTCTTGTGCAGGGGGAAAAGGCTCATGGATGGCTTCATCAAAGAGAGGAGGGCATGTCGTTACTTCATCATCTTGTTCTGGTTCCAACTCCTCAACTGTGTCTTCAACAATCCTTTGCTCTTCCCTGTGGGATTGGAAAACCTCATCAAGATTTTTTCCCTTAGCATTTTGTCGGTAAATAATTTGTTCCCCTTCTTCTTGGAAATCAATAGTAAAGGTTCCAAAGGAAACTAATCTTTCCAAACTAAGAGTGTCTGGGGTACCTTTGGGGTCACCAATTTTGGTCCCTAGAGAGAAGATGTGTTTTCCCTTGGACAAAGAGATATTCTCCTCGATTTGCCTGGCCATGTAATAGGCATCAGGGATTGTTTTTGGCCCCTTTTTATGTAGGAGAAACCCCAAATGCACCAAGAGTGCATTGGTATAGAGATACACGAGGTACTTGTCTTCAAGACAATGGTTGCTAGGAATCTGATACTCGAAATCCCTGACAGTCTCATTCTCAGTTTGTTTTACATATTCGAGTCTTTTTAGTAATGTTTGGATATCTTCCAATTTCATACCCCATTTTTTGAGAAATATTTCTTCTAACTGGTCCATAGATGTGATACTAGCAACAGGGAGATTATCGTATCATTTTCTAGCATTTCCATGAAGAGTGGCAGAGAAAAGTTTCATTACCAAATCTTCAGCATCATCACTGATAGGATGGAGTTGAAAGAAGGACCAAAAATCAACCATATGAGAGTCAACTCTTTTCCCATCACTACTAGTGAATCTAGGGAGCCATTTTTCGTACTTGGGGGGCATTTGTCGAGGGTATCCCGGGATTTTACTCATGTCTAGGGGTTTGAAATTTCCCGGGTCCCATTGAGAAGTCATGGTTGGCTTCGTCATTAGTGGAGTCGCCAGATAATTTTCTTGAAATTATCAAAGAAATAAGGGAATCATTCTTAGTGGAGTCACCAGGTAAGATTGTAAGATAAAGATTCTTGAGGAAAGGCTTACCGAAAAAGTGTCGTCTTTGAGGAGAATTGACTCAGTGTTCCCCGACAACGGTGCCAAAATGTTATCGTGTAATTTGTACTTTGATAGAAGGGAAAAGGGAAATGAAGACAAATTGACGTAACGAGAGGCTATCCTATCATTGTCACCTCAACAGGATGTCTCTTTCTATTTAAGGTGGTAGGCCCAGGGGAGACGTCTCCGATGACCTAGGGTTTTGAGAAGGCAAAGGATAAAGGCTAAGTAAAAGGTTCCCTCTCACAAGTCACCACCAATTAGAAAGTCTGGTTAAACAACCAATAAAGAAATGATAAACCAGAAGTGTATCTGCCCGGAACAAAGCAACAGGAAAACTATAGATTTGCAAGAGTACTTGATGGTTAGCACTTCATGAAACTATTGACTTTCTTAATTGAAACGATTTGCTGAATATAATGAAGTAAACAAAAATCTTATAACAACAATGATTATAGAGCAATACTTCACATAAAATGTCTTAAAACTGGCTTCAAAAATGACCTAAAACCATTCACCATTGAAATCATATCATTAGCATTTGGCAGAAGCATATAAGACAAACTATAATTCAGCCTTTACAATTGCTTTATGAGATTTTAATGTTGCATTAAATGGCTTGTAGCTTTCTTTAGTAACAACAACACACAAGTTAATGGATCAATCTAATCTAGGGTTAGAAGTTGTTAGTAGGTTGTTCAAAGATTTAGATGTTTGAAGGTTTTGATCAAAACACTCAAGCAAGAGGTCTTAGACTAGTGCATTCATAGGGCAAATGGAGTCAACAAGTAGCAACAAGAATTGAAGGAGCAGGATGATAGTAATAAAGCCAAAGACAAGAGGAATTTGATGGATGAAGTGTTGGTAAGCCAAGGCTTCAACCACCAAACCTTAGGGGAAAACAACTACTAAGGTGTAGGTAACCCTAGGCCTTAGTAGGTTTTCCTCCTTCTTTAACTCAATGATAAGATAAAATCAGCTATGATGAAGGACAAATACTAGGGTGTTGCAATGGCAAGGCCCTAACAATGGCTTCAAGAAAAATGACTCCTTGGCACAATCTAGTAGGTAGATAGCAATTGGAACAAGGACAATAATATGTGGCTGATCCCTAGGGTTTGAGCTAGCAATTTCATTAATTAACAAAATGTAAAGTAAAACACCATAACCATTCAAGTAAGAGAAGAATTGCAAAATTTTACTCACATTCACCAAGTATCATCAAAGCAAACCCTAGTTGTAGACTTTCCACCAAGAAAAATGCCAATTTCACCAAAAATAGCCCTCCTTCAACATGTGCGCACCAAAATTTCAGTCCAAAACCCTAATGAGGGCCGCAAATTTCAGACCTCACACAAGTGTGAGTGAAAGATGACGAGAAAATGAGAGTTTTAGCTCTGTACTTATACCATACCAATGACCTTTAATTTTACTTTAGGTCAAAAAAGGTTGACATGGCCAAATTTACATCAAAATACTGTTTTACATTAAATGTCATAACTAAAACCCTAAATCAAGCATAAATGATGACGTCATGCCCTTCTAGGGTGACATTAGGCCCTTTTAGGGCAACATTGGCCTCTTGGGGCAAAATGTTAGGCCTTCTTGGGCCTTAGGAACTTGGCACACGTGCCACTTGGCACACAACTGCCTTCCAAAACCTCCATAAGCACTAGATGACATCATGGGTGTCATAGGTGACGTGATGGGCCTTCCAAGGCCTATGTCTTGGTGGAAAGGGCACAACCCCCCTGGGTATGGGTTTTCCAAGCTGCCTCTGGTGGAACGTCCTCCTCTTTCTCTGGTGCAATCCTCTGATCTGTCTCTGCCCCTTACCGGGGTATCAACATCCATCTGTTGGGATTTTAGCCCCGTGTAGGTCCGAATTGATCATCTCCCCATGTGTACCTGTCCATAAGGGTACCTATCCATCGGGTATGGTCCTGAAACATCAACAGATACACCCTCCATGGGCTCATAAGTCACAGGGATCATAGCAATGTCAATCACATCTAGTCATCAATTTTATTAAACATGTGCATAAAACCCCCTTTACCCGGACAAGTTCTCAAAGAAATTATGCTAATCTACAAGCCAAGTTTGGAGGAAACGCTAGGACGTCTTATTGGGATAATGCTCACTGGATGTGGGATGTTTCTGGAAGAAATCAAATCTAAGCCATGTGAGTGGATGAGGTGGTAAGGGATGTTTGGGCAAGGGGTGCAGTGATAGCAGGGAAATGTATGGCTTACCTGTGGGTGCCTCTGTAGAGGGTGAGCTACACTTGTCATGGATGCAAATGTTTCCAAGCCCATTCATGCCTTTTGTCTTTATTCTTATTGCTTTTTCTTTCAAGAAGCTAGCTAGGGGACACTGCCCTGGCGTGGTGACCAGTGGTGGCAATGTTACCCACAAGCATTTCACGGAAATGAGAAGGTTGGCTCGTGATGAGACCCCTTTTCTCTTGGCTATGCCACCAAGAGCCACTACCCTGGCGTGGTGACCAGCTGCTGGTAGTGTCATATCGCTACATGCCCATGGACCTAATAGGTTGGCTCATGATGAGACCTCCTATCCTCTAACTAGGTCTTGTTTTATTATTTTTATGGGTCCCTTTGTTTCTTGATGAGAAGCTTTTTACTGCTTTCTCAGGGATCCCTGGGAGAAGCATCTCAAGGTTTCATTCTTTGGCTTCCATCTTTAGCCAGCTAGTTTTACCCTTTGGGCCTTTAGCCCCTTCTTCCCACAAGGTAAGGTACAACCCTTAAATATTTGGCCAACCCAATGCTCGGACCAGTGTAATGGGATGGATGAGCGGGAGAAAGATGGAAAGTGGTGAGTATGGTGGGAACGGACTATGGCTTCTCATGAATCCCCCAGTGGCAGCTCAAACCCTATGGGTACCAGCTTACTAGGGCATCCTGTCATACCCCCCAGATATGGTCAAGTGGAGAGGTATAAGATCCAAGCACCTGTTAGAAGCAAAAAGAATTGAATGCACATATTCAAAGGTTTTGAGGATCAGAGTGACACATACCATGATACCCGGACTCATTACCTCATGGAGCAAGATCCATTTCTGCTAAGGACCAGGCTGAGGTGATGGATGCTGCTGCTGTTGACAAAGTGGAGGCGTTGAAGAATGAAAATATGGGCCCTCCAGGGTCATGCTCAAGTCGATCTGGCTCTCGATACTCCATGTCTAGGACCTATGGGCCTCGAGACATAATCTCCTTAGTTATCCCTAAACTGGGGGATAACAGGTCTTCTGCATAATAACTTCTTCTTTTATTCCCCATTGATTTATCCAAGACTTGGCATCATTATGCCATCCCTGCTTGAGCTGTTGGTGATTTTGGCTAGAGTCTGAAGCAATTTTTGGGAGCCTCTTGTTATCCATGTTGTTTATCTTGTTCTTGTACATTAAGTACCTAATCATAGCTGTGCTCTCAAGGAGGGAAAGGATCACTTCGGTGAGGAGGATAGGATAGGGTATATTGCCCTTAATTTTGAGATTACAATTTATAAAATTCTTTTGGATTTTCTCTATCTTTCTCCAGGATTCTCTAGAGATATTGCATCCCCAAACTTCACATCCATATAAGATAATAGGAGTGACAAGAGTCTCAAAGATGAGCTTTTTCTTATCCCATAGCCAAAGGTATGCTAATTTACAATTATTTTCAAGCCCATAATAAGCTTTCCACCCTCCATTTATCCTTTTCTCAATGCTATAGTTCCAATTGAGCTTGTGATGAATATCAATTCCAAGATACTTGTATGAAGGCACTTCCTCCAAGATATTATTTTCATATACAAAATTATCATAGGTGATCTGTTGGATTTAATGATCATAACCTTCGTTTTGTCAGTGTTCACAACCATACCTATATATATATATATATATATATATATATATAGGAACTGGGAGAAAAAACTATAAACTATTGGAATTGGGAGAAACAACTGTAAACTAATTGATTTCAACAATATGAAACATTAAAAACCAAGTGCATTCATTTGTTAGGAAACTTGTTCACACACACACACTCACAATATATATATATGTGTGTGTGTGTGTGTGTGTGTGTGTGTGTGTGTGTGTGTGTGTGTGTGTGTGTGTGTGTGTGTGTATTTCTTGACTATTTCGTCCAAAAACATATATTCTTTGTTACTTTTACCAACGTATAAATAGTTATTTTTAAATATAATTCTATATCTACGTTATAAAGGGAAATGGAGAGGTGTGACATCATTTTTAAATTATCGAATACAAGGGAAGCAAGCAATGCAAAGTAACATTGGTCATGGAATCATCGGGAGGATTGTACTTTTGATCAAGGAAAGAGGGTGTATTGAGAAAGTGAATGAAGGCAATTATCGACTAGTGCTTTGAGGCAATTACCGGGGTTCTCATCCAAAACCTCTAACAATCTTTCGCCATCTTCAATTTTCAAATTTTGCCTCATCTAGTGGTGCTCCTTCCATTTCGAAAGGTAAGTGATTCACATATGGTTATGGCATTAGGAGGGGGTTCTAAACCCTCCTAGAAGTCATTCAAAGATGCAATATTAAATGAAGAAATATTTTAGGTGCCTATTTTAAACTTTTTTGCCTCTCCTATGCGTCCTCCCAAACCTCATGGTTGTTATTTTGACGTAGACTCTAGTGTAAAATTCATCGTTCCTCTAGGCATCACTGATAATGCTATAGAACACAAAAAACAACATTCTCTTATCTTTCAATTTATCAAACTCCACCCCCCTGAACATGTCACGAGGAAGTGGATCTCAAGCCACTAGTGGATAAAAGGTTCAAGTGATTTACATATATCTGCAAAGGGTTTCTTCATTGTTATATTTAGTGTCCTAGGAGATCAAGAAAGGATAATTGAAGTGGGCTTGTACTTAGTTGAGTTTCTTGGCCTGCATATGCGCTATTGGTCAAATAAATTTGTCCCAACAAAGGAGGACCTCACAAATTCTAGTATGAAATCATCTCTACTCCCTTCTAATTGAGATTTGTAATGGATGAATTCTTGAATCTATAGGAAATTCACTTCCCAGTTTATCAATATTTCTTAAACAACCAAAAACAAATTGTACACAACATATGCTTGGGTTTGTGTTTAAATGAATATCTCTAAGCCTCTTCTTGAGTTAGTGGTGGTAGAACATTGTAACCCTAAATGGGTTCAAACAATTGATTACAAGCAAATCCCTTTTTGATGTAGACTTTGTCATGCTTATGGAAAGTTAGTCTTACTCATTCCCACTACAAACCCCATATCACCAATGCCAAATAAAGTTGAAACAATAATACCTATAAACATTGATTTTAAGGGTTTTGTAACAATAAATAGGAAACCTAATCCATACTAGCAATGGTAAGACAAGTAAATGGAAAAAAACTACTCCAACCAGTGAGAGAAACAAGTATGATGTTTTGAGTTCAACTAGAAATGGAGTGATGGAAATCAATAAGGAAATCCACGTGGGTAAAATTCCAACTAATCCAAAATGCAATGCATTAGCAATGATCATGACAACATAAAAATGCCAACTTCGGTGGACAATGTCCTAGTGAAAATGGTAATTTGTCAATAGTAAGGTCAAGAAAAGGAAAAACAAGAAGCCTGAGAACTAGGCAAAACGCTACCAATCTAACAAATTACTCTTTCCAACCTAAAAGACTAGTTTCCTATTGTCCAAAATCCTTCCATTGAATATGCAATCAGGGTTGATATGGAAGATTTTATCGAGGAATAAGTTATTGCACAATGTAGATTAGTGTTCCTCCAATGAACACTTTTTTCATCTTCAATGGGAAATGGAAGCAAGTATTAAGGAAAAAATGGTCCATCAAACATAGCATATCACCCTTCATGTGGTCCAAAAACTTCTTCCCAACCAACATTGCAATTGTTTATCGAGTCAAGGATGTTCATGATCCATAAAAGCAATAAATTGGGATCAATAGAGATTGAATTCTCGCTTCCTCAAATAGAATATGTTCACCTTTAGTGTTGGGGTCTTTGCATGGAGAATCCATGCAACTACTTGCATAGGTCTTAAATTAGTATATTTTGATTGTAAATGAATACCCAAAACTTCATAAAATTGTGTTCATCTTTTATATCTTCATATCACTGGATCGACTTTAATGCATTGATCCACTATGGAGTAAGATGGCATTACATTCAATCTGAGAACTTTCTCTTGATTTCTTGGCCTGCTAGCTTGGTGTCATTAATTGTTTTTATGGACTTTACGACTATTTGCAAAGATGGTGCAGTCGATGAAGAATGTTGCCAAATTGGATCTGGATCTGTACATGGAGGATAGAAACTTGCCTTTTGTTGGATATAAGAATGTTATTGGTGCCAAGTGAGCATCATTGGGGATTATGTCTTCCATTGAGAAAAAAGAAGCGAAGGGGAATGAGCAAAATGTGAAAAGGATCAAGGATTACCAACAAAGGTGGAGAATGGACTCTATAGAATCTACAATGATATTCTATTAGTTATTGATTATCATCTCCTTCCTTCTTCTACTTCAAGAGAGTCCACATTTTTTTACTACAAGATGTAAGTTTGTTACAAAGTCCTTCGTTGCTTTATAGTGTGAATGAGTTTTCAACAATTGAATGCACTTATTTTAGTGTTGTTTTACATTGTTGAAATCAATTAGTTTATGGTTGTTTCTCTTAATTCCAATTATATGTATTGGTTTCCTGACTACCCCATCCCAAAAACATATATTCTCTGATGCTTTTACTATTGTATAAATATTAAAGAGCTATTTTAAAATTATAATTCTATATTTACATTATATAGGGTGATGGAGAAGTATGATGTGTATAGCTTTGGGTTGGTGATATTGGAAATGATAAGAGAACACAAACCATCTTTCAAATTACTTAACTTGTCTAACACTACATATGCATGGTTGTTTCACAAAAGGCATTTCTCTATAATAAGGATATTTTCATGCAATAAGGGAAGATGTTGATCTTTTATTCAAGATTTTAAATCCTTTAATTGTTAGTTAGATGTTTCAATTGTCTTTCACGAACCAATTGTCTCTAAAACTTTTGATGAATTAAAAAGTCAAATGATAGTATAATTACAATCGCGAAATCCCTTTTGATTTGTTGGTCCTTGGCAAAATGTTTCTAGAGTCGTGGTAGGGTAGACAATTCTATGTTTGCCATTGTTGGTCTTCTAGCCTCATTGCTCCAGGTTGGTAATATTGCCTACTGTAAAATAATTCTTTATGGTGTTTAAATTCCCTTCTAATCTCAACCTCTTTTCAGTAAGAATGATCTTGTGCATTGCTTTGATTTTGATCTTGAGTTGGTGAGACTGGGAGTTCAACCTTACTTTGCTTTCTTTAATTGGGGATGTTGGTCTTGTGTTTTCTCATTAGTTCTACAAGACTTGATGGAAATCATTTGCTACTTGTCTACATGAATAGAACTCTATGTTGAGCACTTCAAGGTTACGAGGGATGGACTCATTGTTCGACCCCACTACACACTTCGCCAGTGGATGCACTCTCTTCGAATCCCCTTGGGCCAGTTTAGAGTTGGTTCTCATAGACCGTGGATTGAGACTGACCATCAGATTGACCATGCAGACAGGATCTGCTAGTTGTGCCATCTCCGAGAGATTGAGATTGAGAAGTAATTCATCTTCCGTTACTCAGCATACTACATGATTCGAGGACGATTCCATTGTCTTTTTAGGGGGTTACATACGCTTGGGAGCTTCTTTGGGTACCCTGACTAGCGTTGCCTGGCCTTATACATGCAAGAGGCCCTCCGTCTCCACTCTTCTATCCTCTTGCCACATCCACATTCTGGATCAACAACCACCTAGAGGATCATTTCCTTTTTTATTGTGCTCTCGACTAGGGGCAACAAGCRACGGTTAGATAAAGATGATTCTAGATTAGTGAGSACACAGGGTATTTCTACTTTCGTGAGACCCCAACGGTGCCCCCAAACTTGACCTCACATTAGTAGATAAGACTAGTTGCTAGATAAGATCTTCCAAAACACAACGATAGAGTCTTCCTTCCAAACAACAACACAACACTCATTCCAACGCCTCTCCTGTTCCTTTTTTTGGACAAACATCTATTTTGAGTTTTCTTCATTCGGCCTCAGATGTTAGGAGAGATGGTTCCAGTGGACCAGTATAGCCTCGTACCATCGATGCCATAGATTTTAGATCCACCCACCTTGTACATCTCTCCCTTGGACTGCCTCTCCATTTTTGGAGTTGGCTTTCTAGGTTTTAGATTAGATTTCTATTCTATTTTTACTTCCTGCTTATGTTTATAGGAGTTGCTTTAGTTCTCCTGCATTATATAGACATTATTGTACCTAACAGTCCCATTGACCTACTTCAGTGGTCATCTGTCAGATATTAATACTTTTTTCATATCTTATCTAAATACTAGACAAGCCTAGAGTAGAATTGCTAACATTCAAGTCCACTGAAATATTGAGATTCATAGGATTATTCATTTCATGATTTTTGGAAAATGCATCTAATCTTACATTACTATACATCTGAGAACAATATATAAGATATGATAATATAATTTTATTAATATCCGACTAATTTTATAATAGAGTATACATCATAACATGCAAATCAATTGATCTTCCTTATGTATGCGATGACCTCCCAGTCAAGTCATCACTTATGTTTTGCAATGATATGTTGGCACTTAGTGACACAGTCCATGTCACACCCATGACCCATACACAAACTTAACCCCTCCTAATGCATGGAAAAAGATTAGGAGGCATAGAAGGGAAGAATGTTCGAATATTTTTTAGGACAGAAATAAGCAACATGATGCAACATGAGTGATGTAGTTAAAACTAACTAACCATCAAGAAGATGACGTGGCCATTGCAAAGATAAATCATAATTGCTTTAGTCCACTCTTTGCCTCAAAACAATTGACAAATGTGAGTCCGTGCAATGTGTCTCCATCTTATGAAGCATATTGTAGTTGTGATTGCACCCAATTACAATGCTCATATCTTCAATGGAAATAATCCTAGATCCCAATACTAGCTATATTAGAATGACCTGTCATGTGATCATTGATTAGTCATAAAGCTATTGTTTCAGAAGAACAAATTTTATATGAGTTCTTAATCAATGATGGATATGATTTTAAAATATCAACACGTCGAATCAACTATGCATGGAACCAAAGTAGAATTGATATGAGCAGCTTGGTATGGAACCAAAGCATAATTGATCACCCATTGTCATGCTTTTATTTCACACTGACGGGAATCCCTACACGTTGGTCATCTCTTGTGAATAGAAACTACCATTATAGTTCATAACCTATAATGGAAATCAAGTCATTATTACATGAGGCGGAGATGAAAAGATATATATCTTAATCTAAGACATCATATAGGGAAACAATTACCCATAATACAAATGTTATTTGATTCTTTCACAATAACATGCATTTGATATGAGACATGAACCTTGAATAGTAGGGCAAAGGCCAACTAGTGAATGACCATCCCTTTCATCATCATAAAGGGCAAAGGCCAACTAGTGAATGACCATCCCTTTCATCATCATAAAGGGCAAAGGGTAGACTTAGCATGCTGAGTGAGAATGTCGAATGTGAGTGTTTAATAAGCTTAGAGTTGGCTTTACTAGCTCAAAATCAAAACTCAAAATCCAAAATTTTTCATCAGATTATAGCATAAAGTAAAAAAAAAAACAATGATGACAAACTGCTACTTATCTATTGCTCGATCTACATGTATATTGGATCTCCACATATTTGAACCCTAAAATTATCCCTTTGAACTTGGAGTGCCTAATTTTTTAGGACATATCTTTTATCGATATGGAGGTCTTAACCCCCAGATTTGCCCCTTTTGCAAACTGGAGGGTTAAGAGCCAACTTACTTCATTAGGCTAGTTTTCAGAGGTTGGTTCCCACAAAGTTAGATGCAGGATGGTTTAATGATATGATCCTGGTTCATAGTCAAAGACATTGCACAGGTTTTTCACCAGTTTTGAAGAAAATTGTTATTTTTAGTAGTCTTCCTACTTTTTAAGAGCCAGAGTTCGGAGGTCTATGTGACATAGATGATTATATATTTGGGATCCTTGTGAGCCCACGATGCCAATGAGCTTTTTCTAGGCAAAATCCAAAACTGTGCTATTTTTAGCAGTTTGAGTTGTAGGGTTTAGATGACAATTCCAAGCACATATTCAAATTCCTTGCAAACAATTGAATCCGATGAGCTTGATTTCAATGACATGCGAGAAATTTCTATTTTTAGCAGTACCTTTTTTTTAGGTGTGTTATATTTGGTAGTGTTCTCCTAGCAGTTTGTAACATTTTTCGTCTTTTCCTATTTCTCGGGCAGACTGCTAGTTTTAGCAGTGCTATTATTAACAAGTATGCTCACCATGTAGTGTGATACGTGGCATACATGCAAAGGTGACACGTGGCAATTCCAAGTTATGACATGTGGCAGTGTCTGGAGTTGACTGGATGTGTGCTTGAGTCAACAGGGCACATGCATGAGTCAACTGAGGGTGAATAAGGTGCATGCATGAGATAAGGAGTGAGTTGGTGCATGGAGGAGATAACGAGGTTCTTTGTTTGAGTTAACTGGATGCATTCATATTAGTTGGCTCTAGTAAACTCAAGGCACATGAGGGTGTCTCCACTTAGGCCAAGTGCATGGACACTTCACTCCACTTGGACACTTCATGGCTACTTCTCTCCACTTGGACTAAGGCGCATGGACACTTCACTCTACACTCCATCCTCAGTTTGACAAGTATTTACACTTGGCTAAGGCGCACGAGGGGAGATCTATACTCAACTCATCAATGCGCATGGGTTCTTTGCATGGTTGATTCAACCTCAATTATTGATAAAAGGAGGAGGTCACTCAAGGTGTTGCCATCCTTATACACACTTGCAAACGTGAGCTAAGTCCGGCTCACTTAGTGTGTCCAAGGAGGCACAATGCCTAGGTTCAAAGCCCACGCTGTCACTATGACTTGAACCTCTTCCGTCTAGGCTTACTCCTAGGGAAGCCAAGGGGGGTAGACCCTAGTTACTAGATGTGATTTACGTTATGTTCTAGGAGTTGATTTTAGTTAGTTAGAAGGTTGGGGGGGAAGACTAACCTATGATGCAAAGGCAACAATGCAAGATGCAATGATTTACTTATGACAAGCAAGCCCTTTTCCTAGGACAACTAAGACTAGTGCCTAAGATTGGGCAAAGGGGTCAACTAATGTTTGAGGGGTTTAGATTACAAAATGATTACAAAAGTTTACAAATAAGTACAACTACTCCACAACAAAGTTAGATACAAATAGTTACAATTGAAAAACGAAATGATAGATGCTACAACAATTATGAACAAGAGATATACAACAAGGTACACAATTACAACAAGAAAGTCTAAGGGTTGCAAGATACAAAAGATACAAAAGACTTATTAACCATGTGCTTGTATGTGCAGAAAATTAAAGATATTCAAAGCATAAAGATTATCAACACATCAAGCCAAGCATGCCCCAATAGCACTTACTCTATTGGACTGCTTATCAATGGCAACCACAACACTCAAGACCCAACAAGAAAGTGCCTCCAAATGGGATGCACAACCTCTTGAGGGATCACACCATAAAGAACACTAAACAAATGAGATATACTTGAAAGAATAAGTGCTCCTCGATACATAAAAGATAACACTTAGATGATCAATCCACAAAGCAAAAAGAAATAGACTTGCATGTGAAATTAAAAGTGAAGAGTGCTTGCAAGTATTGCTTAGACAACAACCATTAGATATATCAATAAGAAAATATGTCCAAGTGCTTAGTGAATTAATGAGTTACTTAAAGATTATTAAGTTTTGAATTACTCCTAGCTAAGTGTCAACCCAAAATTCTCCTCCCCCAATTACCAAATGGCTGTTGGATGCTCAAGAAGTGAGGCAACGAGGCCTACCCTAGCTTCACAGGTCAACCCTAAAGATCCGAGTACTCCCGGAAAGGACGTCGCACACCGTGAGACCGTCCCCAGCCTAACACCTTCCGTTGCCTTACTCAAACCCCGTTTTAGATGGCGGAGATGGTGAATTAAGGTGCCCTATTAAGTCTAGTAAGTTATTATGCCTAAGGACTAAGTATTTTAGGGTGTTTGAGAGTGTTTAGGTGACTTTTACTTGCCTTAAAACAGTGAAATAAGCCCAAAACCGAAACTTTATCCAGCCCAAAAGATGTGTTCTCAATCATAAGATTGAAGCATGTAAACACATATAGAACATATAATGAATTGCTGAAATGGAAAAGTTACTCCTACACCATTCACTTAACCATAAATGTTTGCAAGCTTAAAAGAAATGAGTGCTTTAAAGGACAAGAACAACTTGCCAATGGAGAAGATTTAAACCATCACCACTTAACCATGTGTGTATTGCATTAAGAAAAAGTGCTAGGAAATGAAACTTGGAAGACTTAAAGCATGCAAGTAAATTTATGCCTCAAGGGCTTAAGCTAAGATCTAGTTATGTGAGTGTGAGATCTACTTCTAGAATATTTTAACCATGAGCATGAGCATATTAAAAACACACATAACTAATCTAGCCTCACGATTTTGCGGGGTTGGTCGTGCCAATCTCTCACCCAAGGTGTAGGCAACAATGAAATAAATGACTTGAAATGAAAAACAAAAATTAAAAACCACTCTGAATGGCACAAGGTGGAGGCAAGCCTTCCTTTTTTGTGCCAAGGGGGTTGGAAGCAAAAAAAAAGACTTTACAATGCTAGAAAGAGGTAAGGAAAGGGTGATTTTCGTTAACCCAATCAAAGGAGATGCCTTTGAAGTGTTGTGTGACTGAAAGTGGGCAGCATAACCCCTAAACCTAGTAAGAACCTGCAAAAACCAACAAGCTATTGCTTGCTGGAAATGCTGCACAACACAAAACAAATCAAGAAAAAATTATGTTTTTATGCAGAAATTTTTCACATACAAGTATTCAAATAAAATTTGATTTAAAGGACCTATCTATGATTGTTAGCAACTGAAATATGGAATGAATGAGTAGAAAAATCAGATCTGGAAAACAATGGAGTTTAGGTTGGCTTTGAGAGTAGACTCTTCCTTGATGCTATCCCAACAAAACCCTAGAAGTACACCTGCAAATCTTGTGAGAAAAACTACAAAAATAGATAGAATGTGAGTAGATCTAGATGGTAAAACAAAATACTTTTCAATACCCAAATAAACACTTAACTATATCTATGATAATACTACCACAAATCTATCCAAGCAAAATACTTTGCTTGGAGTTTCTACTCTAGATCTATAAACTTAAAGCATGCACAAGAGAGAAAACTAGAACAAGATCACCTCAATAGTTGCAAGAAGTAACAAGAATACTCTTTGTTTCTTCAAATCCTCCAAAGCCTTTCTATTACTCAAGAGGAGAGTCTTGCAGCAACATGTTGCTCCAACACTCTCAAGAGCAAAATGGAAAGGAAGCAAAATGAACAAGAGAGAGACAGATGAGATGAAAATTTAGTAGCATAACACTAGCTCAAGATATGGTCTGAAATGAGCGAGGGAGGGGTTCTATTTAAATTTTATACTTGGGAAGACAAAGATACCCCTCTTGGATAAGTTACAAGTGTCACACATCAAAGAAAAGTCACTTTTAGGGTTTTGGTAAGTTAGGGTTTTGGCATGGATGGATGAAGTGGCAATGAGTTGGAGTGAGTTGGCAAGGCTTTGACAAGTCAAATGATGAGTTGTAGGGTATAGGGAGGCACACCAAGGGATAGAATAAGTCTCCCATTAATTAATTAATTAATTTTTTACTTTTTGGAGACTTTCTAGAAGGGAGGCACACCTCTCTAAGGAAAGTGATGTTTTTGCTTAATGGCTAGGTGAGGGGGTGATGTGAGGGTTGGAAAAGGTTAGGAAAGGTTAGGAAATGTCTTTCTCATCATTTTCCATCTTTACTTTACTCCATTTGCTCAGAAATTACAAAAATGACATTTTTCCTATGTCATGGCTTAGCAATTAAAATTGTTGTTTTGACTGACTGAGACTCATGGTGGACAAACACCTAGCAAAAGTTGTCCGACTGAGCTGAAACTTGGTCCAAGGGTGTAGGGGGTTTCATTCCATTTCTTTTGAGCACAAATAACCCTAGCAAAATTCCAAGGACCTAGTTTTTACAATATTTATCAAAAATTAATTAATTAATTAAATAATTAAATTTCCAGCCTTAGGAAAATTTAATTAAATTTAATTAATTAAAAAAAACCTATCTAGACTCTACAGAATTCCGCGAAACTTTCTGAGATGTCATACATGGTCATTTACATCATTCCTAAACACTAGCTACCAGAGAATAACTCCATTAAAATGCCTTTCACCACTTTGGAGGAATTATTTGTGGGAGTGAAAAATTCAAGGGAAATTAATAACGCTGAAAAGCCAAATTAATAACCTGAGGATAAAAAACGGTCGGTGAAAGGAACTCTCCCAATGAGGAAATCCTAAGGTAACTGACCTAACTATGATCCATGCAGACCTATTACATTATTAACCCACGCAGGGGTGCGGAAATTCCGATTACAAAAATATGTGTTGGAGGCAAAAATTGCCCTGTAGAACCAAATAGTCTCTTTGACTTGGTAGCATCTAATGATGCATATCTTCATGGTACATGGAGTTGACCCCCTAGTTGAATAGGCAGTCAACACAAGGTGAAGGGGAGATTTTTTTCTTGGCAACAAACATTCTTCTCCCATTCTTTATTCTTTTAGCTTCTTTTACTATGTGTAGGGGATATCACTGGATCAATTTTGTATTTGTAGCAGTGCTATTATTAGCAAGTATGGTTACCATGTAGTGTGACACGTAGCATACATGCAAAGGTGACACGTGGCAGTTCCAGGTTATGACATGTGGCAGTATCTGGAGTTGAATGGATGTGTTCTTGAGTCGACAAGGCACATGCATGAGTCAATTGAGGGTGAATAAGGCACATGCATGTGATAAGGAGTGAGTTGGTGCATGGAGGAGATAACGAGGTTCTTCATTTGAATTAAATGGATGCATGCATGTTAGTTGGCTATAGTAAACTCAAGGCGCATGAGGGTGTCTCCACTCAGGCCAAGCACATGGCTACTTCTCTCCACTTAGGCCAAGCGCATGGCTACTTCTCTCCACTTGGACTAAGGCGCATGGACATTTCACTCTACACTCCATCCTCAGTTTGACAAGAAGTATCTACACTTGGCTAAGGCGCATGAGGGGAGATCTATACTCAACTCATCAATGCGCATGGGTTCTTTGCATGGCTAATTCGACCTCAATTATTGATAAAAGGAGGAGTTCGCTCAAGGTGAAGGGGGGATTTTTTCTTGGCAGCAACATTCTTTTCCCATTCTTTATTCTTCTAGCTTCTTTTACTCTATGTAGGGGATATCACTGGATCAATTTTGTATTTGTCTCTATGGTGCAATGAGCCTTCCGATTAATGCAAAATAAAGTTTGACTATGCCTCCGGCTCTTGGAACTTGTTGGTACATTGTTGTTTCTTTGCACGACATTCTAGAAGTTCTTAGGCCTTACTTTTGATAATATTTATCACTTAGAGTGCCCTTCTATTTCTTTTCTTTACCATTCTTAAGCTATTGCAAACGAAAATTTCCACTGAATTATTACAAAAATCTTCTCATCTCATCTTTGGCTGTTTGATTGCATGCCAAGGATTGTTTTATGTGTTGTTTTACAGTTTCATAAGCAGATTTACAAAGTAATTTCAGCACATGAGAAGCTAGGAAGCACCCCTGAGGTTGGAAAAGCACTGGCCCCGCAGAGGAGATTTGTCGGTGACAAATTAGGCAAATCTCCTATACGTTAACACTGATTTGTCACTGCAGGCTTCTGAAGTCATTCCATTTCCCACAGTGCGTTTTTTTGTGCTAACAGGAGGCCATATGGAAACCATGGATCCAGTAGCCAAAATTGGTAGGATATAAACAAAATTTGTTGTAATTATTCATACTCTGTATATGTGAGAGGCTAAAACTGCATGGTAGATATTTTCTAACCTGCAGCTAATCTTTGCATAATTTGTGCAACTATACTTTAACTATCAACAAGATAGTTATGTTTATTAGAACAAGAACACTGCTCTGGTGTCCACAATCTATCTAGATAAAAATATAAGTCTGTACATTGGAGCATTTTCTTCTCTTGCAGATATTGCACTAAATAATTCATAATCTTGTGGGAATATTTTATGACACCACAAAAACCATAGCCTTTTGAATTCAAGAACTGATGCACTATTATTACAATAATACAGAGGCCATGCCAGTACTATATCAATGATATTATACTTGATTGTGGCCAGATTTGTTTATACAGCTACCAAAAATAAAAAAATGCTGAAAAAAGAAAGATTAGAACTGCACCAACAGAATTCAAATATAATCATAACAATAGTCACAAACCAAATTCCGAACACTGTACAAAATTAACATAAGCAACATATCATCACTTCCAAATTTTCTATCAGTATTATATGGGACTAAATTCTCATATATTACTAAATTCTCATATATTACTGTAATTACAATCAAAATGTGGAAAGCTAAAGCCATAGAAGAGTTCATTCAAATCAAATCCATATTATTAAAATTAGAATCCATGTTTTTTAACATTGGATGAGTTGTTCATTATATTCCTATGACTAGGGAATCTGGGCAATGATAGCCATTTGGCATAGTTGAGGCCATTTGTGTGAAGCTAAGTTGTTGAAAGCACCTCCTTCAAACAATGGCAGTTTGTTTAGGATGAGAGTGTGGAGTTCTCTCTGCATTTGAAATAGTAAATTTTCCCATATCCTAAAGATCAAAATCCAAATGCTCTTTCAATACTTCTGCATAGCTAGAGTGCAATATTACAATATTTCAGATTGTCACTGTTGCCGCCTTTATACACACCTGGGTAACGTGGAAGAAATATTCAATCCACTCGGTGTGTCCTTGGGGGCAAGTTAGAGTTAAGGTGTTGTCACTTAATCCTCAACTCCTCCGTCTAGGCAAACTCCTAGCAAAGCCAAGGGCGGTAGTCCCTAAAGAAAATAATTTAAGGCTCAAAACTAAATCTAAGCAATTAGTGTTCTAGGAGTTTATTGCGAAAGACAATATATGAAGTAAATCTACTCTAAGAGCATATATCAATCAACCACCACAAGATACATAAAGAATGTTAAAATATATATATATCAGTCCCCCACTTGGTTAATAACATATTTCATCCTTCTCTAGTTGTACACAGCTCTTAGCAATATAAAAGCATGGATATATTGGCCTCTGGGGTGAAATACAAACAACTAAGCAATCTGAAATATAACACCAATGGAATACTCATGAACAGTGAACAAAATCACACTTTTAGCACCAAAAATCTGGGCAAAACCCCAAGAAGAATTTCTTAGAAAAGATGACAGAATTGAGGAGAAAGTTTCTTTATTCAACTTAAGGAAAATTTCTGAGTACAACAACAGCTTTCAATCAACATTTATCATCTGTACTTCCACTCTATCTGAAAAAAAACATGTATATCCATAGCAACACAGTCTGAAATGAAAAACTGACTTCCAGTACAACCTGTACGGACTGTACAATCACTAACAACAGATATATTTCTTGATTTTCGTGCCCAGAAATAGGTACAGATATGTACCTCACTGTACGGATTTATTACCAGCAGAAAAACTCCTAGAAATTCGTGCCAATACTCAACAGAAATTTCTAAGCTAGCTAGAGCTGCAAGGCAAGAAAAAGGTGTTGTACGACCTCCTCCAATCCGTACTGTACGGCCTCCACTGATGTTGAAGCTGTCTAGAAGTGCGTGCCAATCCTCCTAGGGATGCGTGCCAACTCTAGCTGTTGAAACTCTCTTCCTCCAAGCAAAGAAACTCTCTTGGGAATCGTGCCTCTTGAGCTTTCCTCAAACTCTCCTCAAAAAGTGCGTACTCCTCTTAATGAGCTACCTTTAAACAATTTCGAAATGTAACTCTCCCATCCCTTGATCTCCCATGAGTGACTCTTCACTTTCCCTCAAGATCAATGGTCACGACTTAATCATTCATTGAGGTCACTTAAGTCATTAAAGTGACTCAAAACACCATAAAGTCACTCTTACATTAAAAAATTAAAAGACCCAACTTTATAAAATCACTTTATAAAGTCACTAGGAGAAAATTTGCTTGGTCACTTCTGCATGCTGAGCGCTGCCAATGCAGAAGTACCTCCAAGCTACCAAATCTCAACACTCCCTCTTAGCGAGAGAGGTACTTCTGGTATCACCACCAGAATCTGTCTCCATCTCATCAGTTGCCATAGCTGCTCCCTCTGTACTAGAAGTCCATGCTCCCTCTAAACAGGAAGCCACTACTCCCATTGAAGTGGAAGCCTCTGTTGTACCACGAATTGAAGACATGCTCCTAGGAGACTGCACACTCTCCTAAGCATCCATTTGTGTCGACTCATGCTTGCTGAGTCCTTTGAGAGTCTCGGAGGAAGACTGAGTCCCATGTATCAACTCTTTCTCCCGTGCTACCTGCCAACTCTCCAACACAGAATCTGAGTCCAGAAATCCACTGGACCCCAACACAGGTCTACCCAACAACCTGTACAGGCCCTCATACTTGACACCAAGCATTATTGTTGTGTCAACAGTTGTTCCCACAGGATATAAAACACATTTCTACTGTAGAAAACAACACCAAATCCACTCTCATCCAAAACTAATATGGAGAGAAAATTAACAGTCAACTCTTGAATATATAACACCTCGCCAACCTTTAGAAGACCTCCTGACTCTAGTTGGAATCTCACCCTTCCAACCCCCTTTACTGCAAGTTGTGGGTCGGCTCCACAATTCACTCTAAAGTCTGAGTCTATCTCTGTAACATCGAGGAAAACTGATCTCAACCCAGTCATGTGCCGAGAAGCTCCACTGTCCACAAACCAAGACTTAATGTCCTCGAACGCTAGGCACCCACTGCCCACGGGACCAGTCACAAGAGAGAACTCCTTCTCATATCTCTTAGTAAACTTTGCAACTTCTGCTGAAGCCGACACCTCTGGTTCCGGTTTCTTCTTCTTCTTGTTCGGACATTGATTAGCATAGTGGCCAGTCTTGTGACAAGCAAATCATTTCACCTTGCTCATGTCCTTCTTCTTCTCATTGCCCTTTGCCACAAGAGCAACGTTCTTGTCGTCTGCACCATACAATGCCTTTTCCTGAGACCCCTCCCGGATCTCCTCCCGTGTAAAATCATCCCACATTCTGCTCTAGTCAGGGAGCTTCTCTCTCCCCACCACACACTTGATGAAAACCTCCCACTCCTTGATGAAGCCTTTGAGGGCTATCCACACCAACTATGAGTCAGGAATGACTTCTCCAACAACTGCCAAGTCGTCCTTCACCTGTGCAACCTGGGTGAGGTAGGTGGCCACACTCTCTCCTTTGACCATCCTAGCTCCATGGAGCTTGTCCCGGAGAGCCATTTTCCGGTTCTCGTTCTTAGCCTCATACAAGCCTTTCAGTGCAACCCACATTTCATTGGATGTCTTCTTCTTAGGCAAGTGTGGAATAAGGTGGTATTTGACCCCATCCAAGATGATTCTCTGAGTCTTAGCTTCATTCACCTCATGAACATCAATAGTTGTGGGATCTAAAGCAGGTATAGGTACAATGGTGTTCGCAAACGACCCCAATTTGTTCTCCTTGAGAACATTGCTGATTCTAACCTTCCACTACAGGTAGTTGGAGACCCCCTCCAATCTATCTTCGAACTTGATGCTGGAAGTCATCTTTGTCCACCTGACAAAGAACCTTTTTTGCCTTTCTTCAAGCAAATGTACTAGAAAATCACTTGCTGTCCCAAGTGCCAAAGTTGCCCATTGAAATTCAGAGCCCTAGCTCTGATACCATGTTAAAATATATATATATCAGTCCCACACTTAGTTAATAACAGATTTCAGCCTTCTCTAGTTGTACACCAATCTTAGCAATATAACAACATGCATATATTGGCCTATGGGCTGAAATACAAACAACTAAGCAATTTGAAATATAATAGCAGCGGAATACTCATGAACAATGAACAAAATCACTCTTTTAGCACAAAAAATATGGGCAAAACCCCAAGATGAATTTTTCAAAAAAGATGACAGAATTGAAGAGAAAGTTTCTTATTCAACTTGAGAAAAATTTCTGAGTACAATAGCAACTTTCAATCAACATTTATCATCTGTGCTTTCACCCTATCTGAACAAAAACATGTATATTCATAGCAACACAGTCTGAAATCAAAAATTGACTTCCAGTACAACATGTACGGACTGTACAGTCACTAACAACAGATATATTTCTTGATTTTTGTGCCCAGAAATAGGTACAGATCCATACATCACTGTACGGATTTATTATCAGAAGAAAAGCTCCTAGAAATTCGTGCCAATACTCAGCAAAAATTTCTGAGTTAGCTGGAGCTGCAAGGCAAGCAAAAAGGTGTTGTATGACCTCCAATCCGTACTATACGACCTCCACTAATGTCGAAGCTGTCTAGAAGTGCGTGCCAATCCTCCTAGGGATGTGTGCCAACTCTAGCTGTTGAAATTCTCTTCCTCCAAGCAAAGAAACTCTCTTGGGAATCGTGCCTCTTGAGCTTCCCTCAAACTCTCCTCAAAAAGTGCGCCCTCCTTCTCGTAATAAGTTGCTTTTAAACAATTTCGAAATGTAACTCTCCTAACCCTTGATGTCCCATGAGTGACTCTTCACTTACCCTCAAGATCAATGGTCACAACTTAATCAATCGTTGAGTTCACTTAAGTCATTAAAGTGACTCAAAACATCATAAAGTCACTTTTACATTAAAAAATTAAAAGACCCAACTTTATAAAATCACTTTATAACGTCACTAGGAGAAAATTTGCTTGGTCACTTCTGCATGCTGAGCGCTGCCAATGCAGAAGTACCTCCAAGCTACCAAATCTAAACACTCCCTCTTAGCGAGAGAGGTACTTCTGGTATTACCACCAGAATCTGTCTCCATCTCATCAGCTACCATAGTTGCTCCCTATGTACTAGAAGTCTCTGCTCCCTCTGAACAGGAAGCCACTACTCCCATTGCCCTTGAAGTCTCTGTTGTACCACAAACTGAAGACATGCTCCTAGGAGACTGCACACTCTCCTGAGCATCCATCTGTGTTGACTCATGCCTGCTGAGTCCTTTGAGAGTCCCGGAAGAAGACTGAGTCCCATGTGTCAACTCTCTCTCCCGTGCTACCTGCCAACCCTCCGACACAAAATATGAGTCCAGAAATCCAGTGGAACCCAACACAGGTCTACCCAACAACCTGTATAGGCCCTCATACTTGACACCAAGCATTACTGCTGTGTCAGCAGTTGCTCCCACAGTATATAAAAACACATGTCCATTGTAGAAAACAACTCCAAATCCACTCTCATCCAAAGCTGACATTGAGAGCAAATTAACAGTGAACTTTGGAATATATAACACCTCGCCAACCTCCAGAAGACCTCCATACTCTAGTTGGAATCTCACCCTTCCAACCCCCTTTACTGCAAGTTGTGGGCCGGCTCCACAATTCACTCTACAGTCTGAGTCTGTCTTTGTAAGATCGAGAAAAACTGACCTCAACCCAGTCATGTGCCGAGAAGCTCCACTGTCCACAAACCAAGACTCAATGTCCTTGAACGCTAGGCACCCACTGCCCATGGGACTAGTCATGAGAGAGAACTCCTTCTCATATCTCTCAACAAACTCTGCAACTTCTGCTGAAGCTGACACCTCTGGTTTCGGTTTCTTTTCTTCTTGTTCGGACATTGACTAGCATAGTGGCCAGTCTTGTGACAAGCAAAGCATTTCACCTTGCTCATGTCCTTCTTCTTCTCATTGACCTTTGCCACAAGAGCAACGTTCTTGTCGTCTACACCATCCAATGCCTTTTCCTGAGACCCCTCCCGGATCTCCTCCTTTGTAAAATCATTCCACAGTCTGCTCCAGTCAGGGAGCTTCTCTCTCCCCACCACACACTTGACGAAAACCTCCCACTCCTTGGTGAAGCCTTTGAGGGCCATCCTCACCAACTCTGAGTCAAGAATGACTTCAACAACTGCTAACTCGTCCTTCACCTGTGCAACCCGGGTGAGGTAGGTGGCCACATTCTCTCCTTTGACCATCCTAGCTCCATGGAGCTTGTCCTGGAGAGCCATTTTCCGGTTCTCGTTCTTAGCCTCATACAAGCCTTTCAGTGCAACCCAAATTTCATTGGTTGTCTTCTTCTCAGCCAAGTGTGGAATAAGGTGGTCTTTGATCCCGTCTAAGATGATTCTTTGAGTCTTAGCTTTATTCACCTCATGAACATCAAGAGCTGTGGGATCTGAAGCAGGTACAGGTACAATGTTGTACGCAAAAGACCACAACTTGTTCTCCTTGAAAACACCGTTGATTCTAACCTTCTACTGCAGGTAGTTGGAGACCCCCTCCAATCTATCTTCAAACCTGATGCAGGAAGTCATCTTTGCCCACCCGAAAAAGAACCTTTTCTGCCTTTCTTCAAGCAAATGTACCAGCAAATCACTTGTTGTCCCAAGTGCCAAAGTTGCCCACTGAAATTCTGAGCCCTAGCTCTGATGCCATGTTAATATATATATATATATATATATATATATATATCAGGCCCACACTTAGTTAATAACATATTTCATCCTTCTCTAGTTGTACACCAATCTTAGCAATATAACAACATGCATATATTGGCCTATGGGATGAAATACAAACAACTAAGCAATCTGAAATATAATAGCAATGGAATGCTCATGAATAGTGAACAAAATCACACTTTTAGCACCAAAAATCTGGGCAAAACCCCAAGAAGAATTTTTCAGAAAAGATGACAGAATTGAGGAGAAAGTTTCTTTATTCAACTTAAGGAAAATTTATGAGTACAACAACAACTTTCAATCAACATTTATCATCTGTGCTTTCACCCTATCTGAACAAAAACAACATGTATATCCATAGCAACACAGTCTGAAATAAAAAACTGACTTTCAGTACAACCTGTACGTACTGTACTGTCACGAACAACAGATATATTTCTTGATTTTCGTTCCCAGAAATAGGTACAGATCCATACCTCACTGTACGGATTTATCAACAGAAAAGCTCCTAGAAATTTGAGCCAATACTCAGCAAAAATTTTAGAGCTAGCTGGAACTGCAAGGCAAGCAAAAAGGTGTTGTACGGTCTCTTCCAATCCGTACTGTACAATCTCCACTGATGCTGAAGTTGTCTACAAGTGCGTGCCAATCCTCCTAGGGATGTGCACCAACTCTAGCTGCTGAAACTCTCTTCCTCCAAGCAAAGAAACTCTCTTGGGAATTGTGCCACTTGAGCATCCCTCAAACTCTCCTCAAAAAGTGCGCCCTCCTTCTCCTAATGAGCTGCCTTTAAACAATTTCGAAATGTAACTCTCCTAACCCTTGATCTCCCATGAGTGACTCTTCACTTTCCCTCAAGATCAACGGTCACGACTTAATCATTCGTTGAGGTCACTTAAGTCATTAAAGTGACTCAAAACATCATAAAGTCACTTTTACATTAAAAAATTAAAAGACCCAACTTTATAAAATCACTTTATAACGTTACTTTATAATTATAAAGTCACCAGGAGAAAATTTGCTTGGTCACTTCTGCATGCTGAGCACTGCCAATGTAGAAGTACCTCCAAGCTACCAAATCTGAACACTCCCTCTTAGCGAGAGAGGTACTTCTGGTATCACCACCAGAATCTGTCTCCATCTCATCAGCTGCCATAGCTGCTCCCTCTGTACTAGAAGTCTCTGCTCCCTCTAAGCAGGAAGCCACTACTCCCACTGCACTGGAAGCCTTTGTTGTTGCCTCTGCTGTACCTTGAACTGAAGACATGCTCCTAGGAGACTGCACACTCTCCTGAGCATCCATCTGTGTCGACTCATGCCTGCTGATTCCTTTGAGTCCCGGAAGAAGACTGAGTCCCATGTATAAACTCTCTCTCCCGTGCTACTTGCCACCTCTCCGACACAGAATCTGAGTCCAGAAATCCACTAGACCCCAACACAGGTCTACCCAACAACATGTACATGCCCTCATACTTGAAACCAAACATTACTGCTGTGTCAACAGTTGCTCCCATAGGATATAAAAACACATGTCCAGTGTAGAAAACAACTCCAAATCCACTCTCATCCAAAGCTGACATTGAGAGAAAATTAACAGTCAACTCTAGAATATATAACACCTCGCCAACCTCCAGAAGACCTCCTGAGTCTAGTTGGAATCTCACCCTTCCAACCCCCTTTACTGCAAGTTGTGGGCCGGCTCCACAATTCACTCTACAGTCTGAGTCTATCTCTGTAATATCGAGGAAAATTGACCTCAACCCAGTCATGTGCCGAGACTCTCCACTGTCCACAAACCAAGACACAATGTCCTCGAACGCTAGGCACCCACTGCCCACGGGACCAGTCATGAGAGAGAGCTCCTTCTCATATCTCTCAGCAAACTTTGCAACTTCTGCTGAAGTTGACACCTCTGGTTCTGGTTTCTTCTTCTTGTTGTTCGGACATTGACTAACATAGTGGCCAGTCTTGTGACAAGCAAAGCATTTCACCTTGCTCATGTCCTTCTTCTTTTCATTGCCCTTTGCCACAAGAACAACGTTCTTGTCTTCTGCACCATCCAATTCCTTTTCCGTAGACCCCTCCCGGATCTCCACCTGTGTAAAATCATCCCACAGTCTGTTCTAGTCAGGGAGCTTCTCTCTCTCCACCACACACTTGACGAAAACCTCCCACTCCTTGGTGAAGCCTTTGAGGGCTATCCGCACCAACTCTAAGTCAGGAACGACTTCTCCAACAGCTGCCAACTTGTCCTTCACCTGTGCTTCTCATCAAGCTTGGTACTGGGTGCCATCGTGTGCTTGAACAATGCAATAAAAAGATAAAACTTTTCAAAGAAAGGTTTTGTACTTACCAGGTAGTGCTATGCCAAGTTGACCAGTTCTAGCTTCAATTATGCAGCTGCCAAGACGTCTTGAACTAGGGTTTATGAGGAAACCTTAATTTTCCAAAATTTGAATTTTAGAATTCTGCTCCAAGGGAAAGGTGTGCCCTCCTAAGGCGAGTTCCTTGGTGGTCTTTCTTTGACCAAAGCTCTTCAAAACGTAGGTGAAAACACCTTCTAGGGTTTTGTGCAGTTGCAACACTAGTTGCAGTTTTCAAAACTTCATCAAACTGAGAATCTAAACCCAAGGAAAGATGTGCTAGGGTTAGGAGATTCTTTCTATGGTCTTAGTTTCCCCAACGAGCTCTTCTAAACTGTGCAAATGGCTTCTTTTAGGCCCACTCTGATACCATGTTAAAATTCTTCTTAAGCAGTTAAGTGTGTATAGTATTCTTTAACTTTAGTCTATTAAAACAATAACTACATGCATAAGGATCAATGAAAGAAAGACATCCACAATATATGGAAGATTTATCCTGGGAAACTCTCGTGGGGGAGAAAACCCAACAAATCTTCTTCAATATAGATTCTTCAACAAGTACAATGTCTCTCACAAGAGAGATCGCACCAAAACAAAAGATCCACTAGAAACCTTAACCAAAATAGAGTAGTGCACCACTAGACCAAGATAGTCCTTCACTAGATAACCAAAACCCTTATCCAAAACAGCCTTCCTCTATAGCTGCGTCACCCTTCCTCTGTAGTTGCGTCACTCTCTCAGACTTTTGCACTTTTCTGAGTGAGAGAGTTTGTTGTGTGTCTCTTCCAAATGAGGTGCCTAGCCTCTTATAAATACACGTTGTGCCCCTCCAGAAATTAGGTTAGGGTCGACCTGTCCACTTTATCTTTCTATTTTACATTTGACTTGTCAAGGCACAATAGGGCCGACTTTTACAAAGGCACAATAGGCCGACTTAACAAATATTATATAATATTATTCTTTAGGGTTTTGTGTTGGTCAAATACAATATGAATATAATAAGAATATCTTCTGAAGCTACTCAAACTTCAATAATTAGGCTAGTAATCTCTAGTTGAGGTACCTAGAGAAGTTGGAGAGGGTTTGAGGGCCTCTAAACAAACAATGGAATCACCCTCAAATCTCTTAATAGACAGGGCAACGAAAGATGAAGTGCTCCTTTATCTTAACCTCCCAAAGATTGGACAATTGGCAAATCCTGTCCAACCTTTCAGTCTGGTGGTTTGTCTCAACTTGAAGTCTATGTTAGCTCACTTGGAACTAGCCCAGAGGAATGTGAAGAGAGTGTGACGAATGCCATCCAGTGTATGGGGATTGGATGATAAATCCATCCTTCACCTCAATGAAGTGCTCAACATAGAAGGCCATCTTTAGATGTAACCCACCTTGAGGGTTTGTCCAAGTGACTGAACAAACTGCTTGTAGATGTTGTCTTGGATGATATTGTTCAACTCCTACATGTTGAATTTTCACTATGTTGGGCTCAAGCATGAGGTTTATTTCATTTTAGTCATGTACTTGAACCATAAACAAATGCAGCCACACCATTCACAATTGCTCCAATAACCAAGATCACAAGAAGAAATACCATGCACAAGAACACAAGAAATATCTTGGGAAAACTCTTCTCAACAAGGGAGAAAAACCCAACAATCCTTTGCTATATTCTCAAGAGAAGATCCTCAACCATGAAACCCTAATGCACACAACAGGGTGCTCTACTACCTTGAAACTTGTGCCCAGGAGAGGTGCGCACTTCAGCCCAAAAAGTGTACTTGCTAAAATTCCAAACTGACAAGTGACAAGTGTGTTTCCTCAATGGGGAAATCACCTTTACTTATACTAGACTGGACAGACCAAAAGTGGTGTTTGTTGGCACAACAGGGCCGACCTCAATAACTAAGAAAATAATTAATTATTACAATAACCATTAAGACGACCAATACCCTTTACATCACAATTAGGGTTACATGTAAATCTTACTCTCAGACAATATAGCAAGGGATCTCACACATCCACTAGTGCTCAACCACTAGGGGCACGTCCACCTGTGCTCAGCCACATGGACATCCTACTCAACAGATCTCTATCTCACTGAGTCCACAGGAGAATCATTTGGAGTACCATCTCAAGCCTGACTCAACTGAGTCCACAAGGTAGGAGACCACACGTCATAACAACTCAGTCCAGAGTCTGACATACACCCATCACATGGGCATCTTCACCCCACACAAGGGTACACATCATTTCATCTCAATCTAGAGAGGAACGACACACCCATCTCATGGGCATCCTTACCCCACACAGGGGCACACATTGTCTCATCTCAATCCAGAGAGGAACGACACACCCATCTCATGGGCACACCCAACTCATGGGATCTCTCACAGGTCGACTCACTCAGTCTGTGTCTAGGAGGATGTCTCCCAAAGCTGTAATCATCAACACTCCCTCTCAGCTAGGGGGGTATTCTCCACCATGCCAAGTCTCTCATAGAAGTACTCGAACTTCGTCTTGGCAAGTGGTTTGGTGAAGATATCTGCAATCTGCTCATGTGTAGGAACGTACTGCACGTGTACTGCTTTCCTCTGCACCATGTCTCTGATATAATGTTATTTTATCTCAATGTGTTTCGATCTATCGTGAAACACAGGGTTCTCAGAGAGCCTCACACAGCTCTAGTTATCACAATGAATAATGGTAGGATCCATTTCATGATAAAATAAATCTGTCAGGAGCTTGAGAAGCCACACTCCTTCGCGGATTGCCACACTCAATGCTTTATACTCTGCTTCTGTGGTACTCAAGGCCACATAGCTCTGTTCCCTACTGCACCAGGAAACCATGGCAGACCCCAAGGTAAAACAACAACCGAATGTGCTCTTCCAGTCCACTGCGCTCCCTGCCCAATCTGCATCGACATATCCCTGCAAACTCAAGTCTACATTGGAGGCATATCTCAGTGAGTCTGTCTCAGCTGACTCATGAATCGACTAAGTACATTAACTGCGTAGCATATATCAGGTTTGGTGTTAACCAGATACATCAATGATCCAATCAGTTGTCGGTACAAATGTGGATCAATCTCGCCTGAATCAGTAGAAGCATCATTCATTTTCTTCAAATCCATCACCATCGGTGTAGGCATGGATTTGCACTCTGTCATACCGAACTTCTTCAATATATCCACTGTATATTTTCCTTGACTCAGGAAAATCTCATCAGTCCTCTGCCATACTTTTAGCCCCAAGTAGTGCATCATACCCAGATCCTTCATCTTGAATTCAGAAGTCAATGCTAGCTTGCATTCATCAATAATTCTTTCTAAATCGGTGAGGAATAAGTCATCCACATACAGGACCAAGATTAGGCACTCATTACCAACAATATGATAATATAGGTTTGGATCAACAACACTCTTGCTGAAGCCCAAACTCATCAAGAATCCATCCATCTTCTCGTACCAAGCACGAGGTGCTTGTTTTAGTCCATACATGGCTTTCTTCAACCTGCACACATGAGTTTTCTCGTCGTGTATCATGAATCCTTCTGGCTGCTCGATGTAAACTTCTTCATCAATCTCACCATTGAGAAACGTTGTTTTTACATCCATTTGATGTAGTTTCCAACCCATGGATGCAACTAGTGCAATGATAGTACGGATGGATGTGTATCGGGCTATTGGAGCAAATGTCTCCTCATAGTCAATTCCCTCCACCTGTGAGAATCCTTTGGCTACAAATCTCACTTTGTATTTCTCGACACTTCCATCAGCTGCATGTTGATCTTATAGATCCACTTGGAAGTTACTACAAACTTCCCTTCTGGTCTTGGAACAATATCCCACACATCATTCTTCAAGATGGATTGATATTCTTCTGCCATGGCATCTTGCCATACCTGCTGATCTGTCGCTTCTCCATGACAAGAAGGCTCAGAATCAATGATGTGGCTCATGGCTGAAAAGTAGCTTGAAAATCTCTTTGGTCTCTTGCTCTCTCGGGATGTGCCTTGAGGAGATTCATGGCCCTCTGCCTCTTGCAGAGTTTGTCAAGCCTAGTCAGGGCTTTTATGCCCTACTGCAATATCTCTGGGGATATCAACTGGAGCAACTGGATCAGCTGGAACAACTGGATCAACTGGAATAATGACAGCCTCCCTCTGAATTTCTGAAGGGGGAGAAGGTAGTGTGTCGCTGTCAATCTCCATCTGAGATTCTCTGGATCTTTGAAAGGCTATCTCTTCTTCAAAGATAACATCTCTGCTTACCTCAATCTGTCTCTGACCAGGGATGTAGATCCGATATGCTTTCGAAGATTCACTGTATCCCAGAAACGTACCTTTTCTGCTTGAAGAGTCTAACTTGGACCTTTTCTCTTTGGGTACATGAAAGTATACTGGACACCCAAATATCCTGAAGTGTCCAATCTCAGGCTTCACTCCGGTGAAGGCTTCTTCGGGAGTTATGTTCTTCAAAATCTGGTGTGGACTTCTACTCTAAACATATATTGTTGTCATGCATGCTTCTGCCCACTGAATCATAGGTAGACTCTGATCATGTATCATTGCTTTGGTTGCCTTGATGATGGTTCTGTTCTTCTTCTCTGCACTCCCATTTTGTTGAGGGTTGAAAGGAACTGTGTACTCCCTCTTGATCCCTGCTTCAATACAAAAGTCACTGAAATCTTTGGAGGTATATTCTCCTCCATTATCTGATCTTAGTACCTTGATCTTTCTTCTGGTCAGGTTCTCAACCTGAGCTTTGAATTCTTGAAATATTGCAAGGACTCCATCCTTGGTCTTTAGGAAATAAATCCAAGTTTTCTGAGAGTCATCATCTATGAAGAGTACATAGTACAAATATCCATTCAGGGAGGCAACAATCATTGGCCCACACACATCTGATTGTATCAAGCCCAAGATTTCCTTGGAGCTATTGTCACTGCTCAAGAAGGACCCCTTGACATTCTTGCCAAGTGCACAACCTCTACAAACACCTTTATGATGAATATGTATCTCTGGAAGGCATGTTACCATTTTCCCTAGAGCTGGAAGGGCTCTATAATGAATGTGAGCAAGTCTCCTATGCCATAGCTCACTCAAGCTGATAGTATCATGTAACAGGGCCTGGACTGGTCTGATAGTCAACTTGTATAAGCTGCTTTCTCGAACACCAATTACTCTGGCATAATTTATATGTGAGTCCTTGTGCCATGCAAGAACTTTTCCTTCAGAAAAGCTAACCTTGTAGCCTTGTCTTCTAAGGCAGAAATGGAGACAAGGTTTCTCTTCATCCCAGGTGCATATAGTACCTCACTTAACTGAAGAGGTATGTCAAAATCTAGTTGGAAGGTAGAAGTTCCAACCCCTTTCACTTTATATTTGGCATTGTCTCCAAGTACAACATGGAGATTGGTCTCTATCTCAACAAGATCTTTCAGGTGATCTCTAAATCCGTTCATGTGCCTGGAGGCACCACTGTCAATTAACCAAGTATCATTATTAGTAGGAACCATACCTGAGAGTGCTGAAATGAATAAGAATGCTTCTTCCTTGATGTCTTCATCTCTTTGAAGTCTTGGCTTCCAGTAACTGTATTTGCTTGATCCATCAAGCTTATCTTCCATCATAGTTATGTTCATCATATTTTCAGATTCTTCACAAACCCTTACCAACTGGGCTAGAAAACGTAACGGCTAGGCTAGGCTAGAAACCTTAGGTTTTGTTGGGCTTATGACTGCCAACAATAAGCCTTGAAAGTCAGAAGAACACTGATGAGCTGAAAAACTCCTTCAATGAGATGCAAAAACCCTAGATCTGAAATTTCTACAGAAAATTGCGAAACCCTAGGGCCAAAAATCCAAAATTTTCGGAATTGCAATCTGAAGCTTGCTGGAGGTGCACTGAAGGAGGCCGTACACTCCCATACAATTTTTAGACCCAACGCTCAAGTATAAGGTGTTGAAATAGACAAACAAGAGAGGGTCGTACAGTCCCATACAATTTTTAGACCCAACGCTCAAGTATAAGGTGCTGAAATAGCCAAACAAGAGAGGGTCGTACGGATTTGTAGAAACCCTAGGAAGCTGTACGGTTCGGCAGAAGAGAGAGGACGACTGTTAGAAGTTTGTGCAATGGCTTCTTCAAGACCTATGCTCTGATACCATGTTGAATTTTCACTATGTTGGGTTCAAGCATGAGGTTTATTTCATTTTAGTCATGTACTTGAACCATAAACAAATGCAGCCACACCATTCACAATTGCTGCAATAACCAGGATCACGAGAAGAAATACCATGCACAAGAACACAAGAAATATCCTGGGAAAACCCTTCTCAACAAGGGAGAAAAACCCAACAATCCTTTGTTATATTCTCAAGAGAAGATCCTCCAACCATGAAACCCTAATGCACACAAGAGGGTGCTCTACTACCTTGAAACTTGCGCCCAAAAAGTGTACTTGCTGAAATTCCAAAATGACAAGTGACAAGTGTGTTTCCTCAATGGAGAAATCACCTTTACTTATACTAGACTAGACAGAACAAAAGTGTTGTCTATTGGCACAACATGGCCGACCTCAATAACTCAAAAACTAATTAATTATTACAATAAACATTTATTATCTTTCACATATGATGGAGCCGACCAGTACCCTTTACATCACAATTAGGGTTACAGGTAAATCTTACTCTCAGACAATATAGCAAGGGATCTCACACATCCACTAGTGCTCAGCCACTAGGGGCACGTCCACCTGTGCTCAGCCACAGGGACGTCCTACTCAATAGATCTCAATCTCACTAAGTCCACAGGAGAATCATCTGGAGTACCATCTCAATCTTGAGTCAACTGAGTCCACAAGGTAGGAGACCACACGTCATAACAACTCAGTCCAGATTCTGACGTACACCCATCACATGGGCACCTTCACCCCACACAGGGGTAAACATTGTTTCATCTCAATCCAGAGAGGAATGACACACCCATCTCATGGGCACCCTCACCCGACATAGGGGCACACATCGTCTCATCTCAGTCCAAAGAGGAATGACACACCCATCTCATGGGCACACCCAACTCATGGGCTCTCTCACAGGTCAACTCACTCAGTTTGTGTCCTGGACGATGTCTCATGAAGCTGTAATCATCAACACTACCTAGTCAGTAAGAGGTGGCCATCTGTATCTAGGGAGTATTTGAAAGGAGGAAGATGGTCCATCGAGATGCCCATTGATTTCGAAAGGTTTGAGACCTGTACGAACCAACACCACACATGACCTGGAAGGCTAGCTAAGGAAATGGACTTAGATGAATGGTAGGCCAACTATTGATACATGTCTTCATACTTCATTAAGTCAGCGAAGCTCCGGATGCGATGTAGAAGTGAAATAAGGTTGGGCATAGTCTCAAGTTGGAGTAATCAGGCCCTGAACTCTACAAGAATGATTGGCTGAGGTATTGTCTGCTCACATAAGATGATGCGTCCAAGGAGAATGGTCTGCATTCTCTTGGTTGAGGCCTCTAGAAAACAAGGTCCCCAAACTTCTAAGCCATAAAATATTGTGGGTTGGACAAGGGTATCCATGAAGAACATCTTGGATTGTATGTCCTGAAAATGGTGCCAGAAGCTCTGTCCATCGAGGAAGGCCATGGATTCTTAACCCTTGTTAACCCGGGGTTGAAGTTCATGTCTCAGATTGAAGTGAGGCCCTGAGAATTGTACCCCCAAATAAGTATAGGTGTTGGTGATCTCAATCTCCTCCCCTTTTACAAAGAAAGGATGATCCAAACGAACCTTTTTTGACCCATTGAAGATCATCACCTTGGTCTTACCCAGGTTAACCGTCAACTGTTGAAGGTCATAGAAAATTGCCAAAGCATCTAGTTGTCTCGTCAATCCTTCCGGGGATGAGGCCAAGAGGACCACATTGTCAACAAAGATTAGGATGGAAATCAAGACCCAGTGGTGGAGGCACCGATCATCGACCTGGATGTGATATTGCAGAAAGGACTTAAGTGCATCAATGTATATACCAAATAAGGTGGGGGACAATGGGCACCCTTGTTTGATTCCAATGGTACTCCTAATAAAATTTGACATATTGTGAATAGTGCGGAGACGACCAAGAATTGACTTGTACATGCACATGATGGTTGTTAGTAGTGTCTTGGAAATGATGATGTCTTTGAGTCTCTGGAAAAGGGCCTCTCAATGGACAGATTCAAGGGCTTTCCGAAAATCTACAAAGCACAAATATACTTTTGAAGAGCGATGTTGTGTCTCCTCAATGATGGCTCGAAGAGGAAGAATGTGATTGTTGGTAGTTTGATTTGTAGGTCAAAATCCAACTTTCCCTCTAGCTCTAAGGTGTCTATGGTCAAGATCTGTAGAAAGATTCATATGAAGAACCGTAGCATAGATAAGATCATTGTATTAATGCTCGAGGAATGACCACTGAAGTAGGTCAATGGAACTATTAGGTACAATGATGTCTATACAACACGGGAGCACTAAAGCAACTCCTTTATAAAGACAAGAAACATAAAGAAGAATAAAATAGAAGTCTAAACCAAACCTAGGAAGCCAACTCCAAAGATGGTGGGGTGATTCAGGAGAGATATGTACAAGGTGAGTGGATCTGGAGCCTATGGCGCTAGTGGTATGAGCCTACCCTAGTCCATTGGAACCATCTCTCCTAACATCCAAGGCCGAAGAGAGAACTCAAAATAGGCGTCTGTCTTGAAGAAGAGTTAGAAGAAGAGCTGGAATGAGTGCTATGCTGCAATCTGGAAGGAAGAGCATGTTGTTGTGGTTTGGAAGACATCATCCGACCATTGGTCTATCTACTAATATGAGGTTTGGTCTGGCGATGCCTTTGGGTTCTAACAAGCGTAGGAATAGTACCCCATGTCCTAACTGATTTGGAGTCATCACTATCCATCTGTTGCTTGGTGCCCAGAGGGGGGAACACCATAAAAAATGAAGTAGTTTGCTGGTTGGGAACTGGTCCAAGTTGTGGTTGTGGATGTGGCTGGAGGATGGAAGAGAAGAGACGGAGGACCTCTTGTATGTATAAGGCTAGGCATCTTTGGTTCGAGTACCTAAAGAAATTGTGAAGCGTCTATAGATCTCTGAAGAAACAATCGAACCGTCCACAGATCTCATAGTAAACTAGGCAGCGGAAGATGAAGTGCTCCTCAGTCTCGGCCTCTTAGAGATGGTACAACTGGCAGACCTTGTCTAGTCGGTCAATCTGGTGGTCAGTCTCAATCCATTGCCTGTGATAGCCAACTCTGACTAGCTCAGGGGGATCCAAAGAGTGTGCATCCAATGGCAGAGTGTGTAATGGGGTTGAACATTGAGTCCATCTTCCATAACCATGAAGTTCTCAGAATAGAAGGCCATCTTCAGACGTAACCCTTTTTGAGGGTTTATCCAAGTGACCCGTACAAACTACCTGTAAATATCCTCTCGGATGATTGTGTTCATCTCCTGTCTAGTAGGTAAGAGATGACTGGGAGCATCAAGGGAATAACTAAATGGAGGAAGCTGGTCCATCGTAATACCAACGGATGCAAGTAGATCTGAAACCCCTGCATGCTAGCGACAAGAGTGAATCAAAGAGCTAGTTGAATCAATGGACTCTGATGAGAAAAGGCCAAGAATGGATACTGTTCCTGCCCCTTCACTATATTAGCGAGGCTTTGAATGCAGTGCAAGAGTGAAATAAGACTAAAAATTGTTTCAAGTCGAAAGGGTTGAGCACCAAACCTTGTGACGACGATGGGCTGAGGCACTACTTGTTTGCATTTGATGATGCGACAAAGGAGGATGATTTGTACTCTCTACTGAAGACCAATCCCACTGTAGTAAACCAAGCCCCCAAACCTCAGAGCCATATAAAATTGCGGGTTGGACAAGAGTGTCCATGAGCGACATCTTGGACGATAGGTCCTGAAAATGGTTTTGGAAACACTACCTCCCAAGAAGGGCTGAGGATCCGTAACCCTTGCTAACTCGGGGCCGAGGTGCATGTTGTAAACTAAAATGAGGCCCCGTGAATAATACCCCCAAATAAGTATATGTGTTGGTGATCTCAATCTTCTTTCCTTTGAAAAAAAATGGTGATCAAAGAGGGTCTTCTTTGATTCATTGAAAATCATAACCTTGGTTTTACCCAGATTGACCATCAAGTGATGAAGGTCACAAAAGAGGGCTAGGGCATCTAATTGTCTCTGCAACTCTTTATGGGATGAGGCTAAAAGGATTGTATCATCTGCGAAAAGCAGGATAGAAATCACGACCTGGTGGAGTAAGCGCCCATCCCTAACCTGGATATGCCCATGCAAGGACTTCAACTCGTCAATGTAGATCCTAAATAGCATGGGGGACAGGGGGCAACCTTGTTTGACCCCAATGGTACTCTTAATAAAATATGATACCCCGTGTGCTTGGCGTAGATGACTAATAATCGACTCGTATAGGTGCATGATGGCGGTCAATAGGGTTTCTGAGATACTAATGTCCTTAAGTCTATGAAACAAAGCCTTTCAGGGGACGAAGTCAAAGGTTTTCAAAAATCCACAAAGGAGTAGTAAACTTTTGAAAAGCGATGCATCGCCTCTTGAATGATGACCTGGAGTGTAAGGATGTGATCAATGGTCTGGTGCTCATGTCAGAATTTAGCTTGTCCTCTAGCTCGAAGTTGCCTCCTCTCAAGCTCCCTAGATGGCTTCAAATGGAGGACCATAGCATAGGGTTTAGAAAATGTGTGGTCTACCATGATCATCCTATAGTTATTGGGATCAATACTAGAACCCGATTTGTGAATTGGGTGAATAATGTGATGTGCCTAAGAATGTGGAAAACCCCAGCAGACGACATGATTGAACAAGTCGGCTAGGTGGTTATCCGTAGCGTGAAGACCTTGCTTAAATAATTTTGTTTGGAACCCTTCCTTATCCACTGCCTTTCTAGTGTTCATCATCCAAACGACCTCTTGGATATCTTGGTATGAAAACAAGTGGAAAGAAGGGGGCAGAGAGGTTACTTGGATTGGGGGTTTCCCGGGGACATTGTATAGGGAGGAGGTATGAGTAAATATGGGTTCAAGATCGAGAATAAGAGGAGAGTGGTGAGGGAAGAAGGTGCCCCATAAGGTTTTAGGGGAATAGATAAGGGAAGCACTCAAATCATGTCTTTGTTGGGAGATGAAGAGGTGCTTCTTATGGCGGAGAAGGTGGCAGTAGGAGGCCTTAAAATGGGGGTAGGAAGGGTGATTGTGAGTGAAGGTGTGTTGAAGCTAATTGTGGAGGAGTTTACATTCGTTGTCGTACCACCTGTTCATGGGACAAGATCTAGTTTTTGGGGAAGGTGAGGTGGGTATGGTGTAATGGGGATAGTATCAAAGAGCAACTTCTCAAATGGTGGATGAAAGACAGGTGTATTTGGCATCCACGTAATTGAGGCATGAGAATTGGGACTCGAATGGAAGAATCTAGCGAAGATGGGAAGTAAAGATGTCGGGGTCACCCTCATCAAATAGAAAAGTGGTCCAAGGTGGGCAACGAGGGGGGGGGAGAGGAGGGGGGTGTCCGCCTGAAGAGAGAAAGATAGGAAAGCGTTGTCGGCTAGAGTGATGGGAGTCACCGAGAAATGGTGGATAAAGGCCTAAGGGGAGTAGATCTTGATTGGCCAAGACATTGTCTACTACACTTACTCCTCCATCACAAGGTCGACCAGTGAAGAAGCAAGACTTTGGGAAGCAAGGAAGGCCGTTAAGGACAAGTAGTTCATGGGATTCATCGAGCTGCAAGAGGTGCCCGCCATAACCTGTAAGAGGCCCAGAGACATCATCTGATGATCGTTGGAGTCCTACTAAATCTGGATTAGTTTCTTGAATGCAAAATACATCCTCTAAGCGCTCATGGGGAAGTGTTTAAAAAGATCTGGTATGGGCGTCGAAGTCGCCCAATAAGATAACATTTCCCATCGTTGAGTACTAAATGATGCTAGCGTAGAGGTCAAAATAGGGATCACCGTCTGAATCACTGTGAATAGCAAACTGAGATGAAATAGGGGGAAGTAACAAATTGCCACGTAGATGTCTTTGGGGAGGGAGGAAAATCCACCAAGGCGAATCCACATTAACCTAGCAAGCTCGTCTAAAGCCACTAGACAAGATAAGATATGATAATTTTATTAATGTCCCATTAATGACCACAAAAGTAGGTCAAAGGGACTGCAGAGTAAAATGATGTCAATACAGTGCAGCAGTACCAAAAGGTCTCCTATAAAAGGCGAGATGCAAAAAGTAAAATAAGTAAAGTGCAATAAGGTAGTGTAGTAGATACTCCGGGATACGAAGAACCCTCGACCCCAAGCTCAGAGACTTGCTCTAATGATGAGATGTACCTTAGGAGAAGATTTGTGGACAAGAGGAGGAACCAAAAGAAAAGAAAATAGGTTTGTCATGGAATGGACCCATCTCTCCTACCATCCGAGGCCGAATGAAGAAAGTTGCATATAGTCGGGTGTCTCGAGGCAGAACTAGTGGGGTGCCTGGATCATCTGCTGCGTTGATGATTGGTAGAGGTAGTGCATCGACGAGGTTTGGTGGATCTCACCAGTCTCATGGGAAGGGATCTGGTCTTGTCATGTCGTTAAAATCTCGTGGGATGAGGGAAGGTTCCATGGGTTTACACTGGTCTAAAGTCCGGGGTTGCATTGCTATTGGTCTGTCACTTAGTGCTCCTTCTTGAGGGTAGCATCGTGAAGGAGGTGATCCGCCGAGTAGGGTCTGGTCTCGTAGGAGGCTGAAGAGTATGGGCTCGGAGCCAAAGGGCCTCCTATATGTATAAGGCTAAGCACAACTGATTCAAATACCTAAAGAAGCTCGTGAGGGTCTGAGTCCCCCTGAATTAGCAATGGAACTGCCCTTTGATCTCACAATAAATGGGGCAACGAAAGATAAAGTGCTCTTCAGTTTCAACCTTCTGTAGTTAGCATAGTTGACAGATCCTGTTCGGTTCGTCGATTTGGTGGTCTGTCTCTACCCGAAGTCTATGAGAGCCCACTTTGAACTGGCTCAGAGGAATGCAAAGAGAATGTACCTAGTGGTAGAATGTATATTGTGGTCGAACGATCAACCCACCCTTAAGCTCTAAGAAATGCTCAGTGTAAAAAGACATCTTTAGGCGTAATCCGCCAGGAGGATTAACGCAAATGATCTGGATAAACTGCCTATAATGTCATCTCTAATGATCTTGTTCACCACTTGTTTGGTCGGTAGGAGATGGCCAGGTGCATCCAAGGAATACCGAAACAGAGGGAGGCGATCAATCTGAATGCCCACAGACTCTAAAATATCTGACACCCCTGCGAATCAACCTCGAGCTCGGCCCAATGGGCTAGAGAGGGAAATGGTCTTAGAAGAACAATAAGCCAAGTATGGGTACCGATCTTGAGCCTTCGTCGAGTCAACTAAGCCCCAGATGCGATGCATAAAAGAGACCAGTTCGAACACTGTCTCAATTCGAAAGGGTCGAGCCCCAAACTCTGCTAGAATGATGTGATGAGGAACTAACTGCTTGCATCTAATGATGTGTCGGAGGAGAAGGGTCTAGACTCTCTCCACTGAGGTCCAATCAAACTCCATTAAGGAAGGGCCCCAAATATCTGAGCCACAAAGAACCGTGGGCTGGATAAGGGAGTCTATGAGAGACATCTTGGATGAGATGTCCTGAAAGAGGTGGCGGAAACACTGTCTCTTGAGAAGGGATAAAGACCCATAGCCCTTGGCGATCTGAGGTTGAAGGGTCAATCGCAAACTGAAAAGGGGTACGAAAAATTGTACTCCCAAGTACATGTAGGCATTGGTGATCTCAATCTCCTCTCCTCTGAAGAAGAAATGAAGGTTTACGAACTTCTTTGACCTGTTGAAGACCATAACCTTGGTTTTACCCAGGTTGACTGTCAATTGTCGAAGGTCACAGAAGAGAGCTAGGGCATCCAACTGTCTTTATAATCCCTCTGGAGACAATGTTAGGAGGACCACATCATCAACGAAAAGCAAGATGGATATCAGAACCCGATGGAGGAGACAGTCATCACTGTCCTGGATATGCAAATGGAGAAAGGCCTCTAGCTCATCGATATAAATCCCAAACAATGTGGGGGACAGGGGGCAGCCCTATTTAACTCTAATAGTACTCCTGATGAAATTTGGCATCCTGTGAACTGTGTGGAGAAGACCAAGAATTGCGCATGATGGCAGTCAATAGGGTATGGGAGATGCCAATGTCTTTGAGCCTTTGGAACAGGGCTTCCCTCGGGACGGAGTCAAAAGCCTTCTGAAAATATACAAAGCAACAATAGACTTTCGAATACTGATGTCATGCCTCCTCAACGATGGCTCAGAGGGTAAAAATGTGATCAATGGTTTGATGAGCGGGTCAGAATCCTACCTGTCCTCTAGCTTTGAGGTGTCTACACTCCAGCTCACTAGAGAGTGTCCTATGGAAAGCCATAGCATAGAGTTTCGAGAATGTAGGGTCCACCATGATTGTCCTGTAATTGTTGGGATTCAAGTTGGGGCCCGATTTGTGTATCGGGTGAATGATGCAGTGTGACCAAGCCGAAGGAAAATCGGTACAAACCACATGGTTGAAGAGATTAGCCAAGTAAGAAACCAAAGCACGAAGACCATGCTTAAATAAATTTGCCTGAAAACCTTGCTCATCTGCTGCTTTGCTGCTATTCATCACCCAAAGTGTTCGTGCTCGAATCGTCACCAGGTGAGCAATAACGGGAGCACTAGCATGCCCTGTTGGGCTCAGCAAGGCAGAACAGGTTCGTTGTGGATCAAAAAGAGGTTAACAGAGGATAGAAAACGAAACGAAATGAAATCTACTTACGAACTGAAAAACAAATAACATTGCAGCCATAAACAAAAATTCAAACAAGAGACAAGGGAGTTCCCATTGGTTTCAAGGCTTGATCTATTAACATAAAAACCAAAGCACACGC